>LNAC01000022.1:10456062-10500113 GCA_002007465.1 Ailurus styani | reverse complement strand
AGTCACCTTCATCTGAGCTAGATCTTCAGGAGAACTTGCTGTGGCTTCTGCATCAGCACTTGCATTTTTATGTTATAAATATGGCTACTGTCTTTAAAACCTTGTGAATGAACCTCTGCTAGCTTCAAGCTTTTCTTCTACAGCTTCCTCACCTTTCTCAACCTTCAATAGAATTAAAGAGAAATGGGGCCCAACTCTGGATTAGCCTTGGTTTAAGAGAATGTTATAGCTGGTGTGATGGTCTATTCAGACCACTAAAACTGTCTCTATATCAGTAATAAAACCGTTTTTGCTTTCTTATCATTCATGTGTCCAATGGGGTAGCACTTGGGGCCCGATCTCACAACCCTGAGATCATGACCTAAGCTGAAACCAAGAGTTGGACACTCAACTGACTGAGCCACCCAGAGACCTCTATAATTTTAATCTCTTAAAATAATCACACTTACAGAAAATTAGAAAACGGAGAAAACATTGATCTCAGCACTTCGACACAACTTTTAGCTTATTTTGGGTGCATTTCCTGCCAGTTTCCCCTTTTTTCATTCCCATGGTTGTAATCATGAATACCAATAATTTTGTGTTCTGCTTTTGTTTTTAACTTTACGTTTTTCGTTCCTTTGTTTCTTTGTGGCTAATGGTATATGCATAGCAGTAATTTTAAATAGCTTGGCAACAGTCTATAATTAAGTAATTCCTTACTACTGGGCATTATATTTACTCTTTTTTTTTTCATTGTCTCATTTGTTACTGAACTGCCACAGATAAATTTAATGAGACTATTATTATTGTGAATGGCTTTCTTTGACCTCTGCTTTCATCTTTGATTGGGACCCATCATAGGGTTGCAAATCAATAAAAGTGTTTTTTGGGTGTCATTAGAGAGAAATGCACCACTCACTCCAGTGTACCAACTCACTACACAGATACAGAAGGTAGAAATGTATTGGGGGGTAGATAGTATACCCAGCCTGTTCTCCAGGTAAAAGAGCTTTTTTTTAATCTTTTTTTTTTTTTTTTTTTTTCNTTTTTTTTTTTTTTTTTGACACAGAGAGATCACAAGTAGGCAGAAAGGCAGGCAGAGAGAGAGGAGGAAGCAGGCTCCCCACTGAGCAGGGAGCCCGATGCGGGCCTCTATCCCAGGACCCTGAGATCATGACCTGAGCCGAAGGCAGAGGCTTTAACCCACTGAGCCACCCAGGCACCCAGAAGAGCTTTTTTCTCAATTTAAACCTAAAAGTATTTCTTAATTGTGAGCTGCACAGGAGGCAGATGCTGGTTTTGATTTTTTTTTCTTCCTACTAAAGTAGGAAGATGAAGATTAAGCAGCTTGAAGGTTAAGGGGCTACTTTATTTTTTTTTAAATGAATTAAGTTATGTGCTTTCATCACCTTAATTTAGGTATCATAGTTTAATTCCCTTTCAGGTTTGAAGTGGCAGAGCATCATTGATTGGAGACTGCTCTAAGGTCTTGGGGAGAAAAGGTTGAATCCAGTTGCTCATGCCATGAGCTGTATGTTTTTATGGCATATCCACCTGTGGATAGATCACTGGTTAGTGATAGGTAGTCACTGGTTAGTTCTACTTTTTAAGTGGTCAAAGAAGAGTTGTCACAATAAAAGAAGCATGTACTTTTAGTTCATCGGGCAGTTACAAAAAGGAATACCAAGGGGCGCCTAGGTGGCTCAGTCGGTTAAGTGTCTACCTTTGGCTCAGATCATGGTCTCAGCGTCCTGGAATCAAGCCCGCATCAAACCCTGTGTTGGGCTCCATGCTCAGTGGGGAGTTTGCTGCTTCCTCTCCCTCTGCCCATCCCCACACTCATACTCTCTCCCTCTCTCTCAAATAAATAAATGTTTAAAAATTTTTTTAAATGAAGAGGAATACCAATAAATGAAAAGCCTTGGCCGCACTACTTTGAAGAATCTTGTCATAGAGTTTCTTGCACATGTAAAAATGTGTGTGAATAATTAAAACTACTTTTTAAGAAGATAGAGGGACCTGGGTAGCTCAGTTGGTTAAGTGTCCGCCTTTGGCTCAGGTTGTGATCCCAGGGTCCTGGGATCCAGCCCCACATCAGGGTCCTTACTCAACAGGGAGCCTGCTTCTCCCTCTGCCTGCTGCTCTCCCTGCTTGTGTTCACACTCTCATTCTCTCTCTCTGGCAAAATAAATAAAATCGTAAAAAAAAAAAGGATAAAAGTTTTTTAGCCACATAGATTTGTAATTTGCCATAGTTTAAATATTAAATTTTGAAATTGGGTGGACATTAGCGCTGCTCTGCTGCATGTCTAGGGGCATTTATTCTGGTTATTTGTTATGGGCAGCAAAATGTTAGATTCTACAACTAGAGAAGTTTTTAGACTATGCTCATAGCTACTTAAATTTCAAACTTCTGCTTTTATCTATTTTTCTATATTACACTTCAGTTTAAGGTTTGGTGTTCTAAAATAACCAATTCCGGGGCGCCTGGGTGGTTCATTTGATTAAACATCTGCCTTCAACTCAGGTCATGATCTCAGGGTCCTAGGATTGAGCTCCAGGTCAGGCTCCCTGCTCAGCGGGGAGTCTGATTTTCCCTCTGCCCCTCCCCCCTGCTCATGCTGTGTGCGCAATAACTTGCTCTCTCATATAAATAAACAAACGAATAAATAAATCTTTTTAAAAAATAAATAAAGGGGTGCCTGGGTGGCTCAGTTGTTAAGTGTCTGCCTTCAGCTCAGGTCATGATCTCAGGGTCCTGGGATCGAGCCCTGCATCAGGCTCCCTGCTCGGCAGGAAGCCTGCTTCTCCCTCTCCCACTCCCCCTGCTTGTGTTCCCTCTCTCACTGTGTCTCTCTCTATCAAATAAAATCAAAGAAAGAGAGAGAGGGATTAAAGGAGGGGAAAGAGAAAAAGAAAGAGAGGGAGGGAGTGAGGGAGGGAGGAAGGAAAGGGAAAGGGAAAGGGAAGGAAAGGAAAAAGAAATGAAATAATCAATCCCCACTAAAAAGAACAGGCCCCTTGGAGAAATGTGTGATTCCAGTGCTGGGTGAGGATAAGTTTAAGCGCCTGGAATGTCTTAAAATACCAAAAATAAGCAAGTTCTCAAAATATGACATGTCAGAAGGATATAGGAACCAGTTCAAACCTAATCTGAGACAATATGATTTCATAATAAATCATGGCAATAATGGGTTTTAAGCCATTAAATAAAATAAGCAAAGGGGAGAGAGGAAAATTTCTTTGTTACGATAGAATGCCAACAAATACATGTAGAAAGGATAATAAAGTTAGAAGAGTCACCATTTTGCCATCATTATTTATAATTGATTCATGGAAGATCAACAGTGGAAAATTTGAAGAGGAATAGGATGTTAATAGTTTCAGAGTATCTCCCCACAGATTACTTATAATCACAAAGAAATATGGTACCATTACAATAGAGAAGCCTGGGGGATCCCACCTCGAGCTGGTGGTCACCTTCTGATATGCTGCACCTGGAAGGACACAATAGTGCTCTGGTCAACTTAACTCTGAGGAAACTTCAGACAAACCAGCTTGGAGGGGTTTTGTAAAGTATTTCTTCAGAAATATAAAGGTCATGAAAGTTTTAAAAAAAAAAAAGGCTGAATAAGGAACTGTTCCAGATTGAAGGAGACTAAAGAAAATTGACATGTAAATGAAATGCAGGATCTTAGATTGGATCTTGCATCAGGGGAGAAAATTGCCATGAAGGACATTATTGGGGTAATTGGTGAAATTTGAAAATGGACTGTATTCTCGATAATAAAAGTAATGGCACTGTGTGAGTTAAATTTTCTCAATTTGATAATTGTTCTGTGGTTATAAAGGAGAATGTCCTTGTTTTTAAAATGTACATGCCAAAATATTTAGTGTGAAAGGGGCATGATGTCTTTAGCTAACTCTCAAATGGTTTTAAAAAACACAGAGCAAGCAAATGGAGGAAAATGTTGATTGATGAATCTGGATGAAGAGTATACTGGAATCATTTATACTAATTTTGCAACTCTTCTGTAGGCTTGAAATTATTTCAAAATAATTTTTCGTGAGAGCTACTGTCTCTGAAGAATTACTAAATGCTGTAATGAGTAGAGTGCTACTTTCATCATTAAAATAATATAATGGGTTCAGAGTCTCCCGGGTAACTAGATCTTCCTTTTGTTCATTTTTTTCTACTTGCATTTTGATTAGTTGTCACAAGATGCCTGTTGAGAGTAGCTAGGATATATTGGGTAGGCATTTTTGAAGTGAAGTCATCTCATAATTTTTTTTTAAGATTTTATTTATTAACTTGTTAGAGAGGAAGAGAGCACAAGCAGGCAGAGCGGCAGGCAGAGACAGAGAGGGAAGCAGGCTCCCTGCTGAGCAAGGAGTCTGATTCGGGACTCCATCCCAGGACACTGGGATTATAACCTGGGCCAAAGGCAGCTGCTTAACCAACTGAGCCACCCAGGCGTCCCTACTCAGAATTTTATTTTATTTTATTTTATTTTATTTTATTTTATTTTATTTTATTTTATTTTATTTTATTATTATTTGTGTGTGTGTGTACTTTAGCTTTTTAATTCTTCTAACAAAATGGTCTTCAGTATAGGCAGCAAAACCTGACAGAATTTCAATCAAGGAGTCTCTTTGGACCTGTACGTGGTATAGAATTGTGGCTTTTTGTTTTGTTTTCCCTATATTTATTTTCTTTTAATTATTATTTGCCTCAGGGGTATAGGTCTGTGAGTCATCAGGCGTACACCTTTCACAGCATTCACCAAAGCACAAACCCTCCCCAATGTCCATAACCCATCCACCCTCTCCCTACCCTCCCACCCCCCCCAGTAACCCTCAGTTTGTTTTGTGAGATTAGGGGTCTCTTACTACTCAGAATTTTAATACACACTGTTACTACTGCTTCTCCTTTAAGAAATATAAATGCTGCAGAAAAGTTGTTGATGAGATTAAATCTTAGAAGATTCACAATATAGTATTCATCTTACAACAAGGGTTAAAAGAAATGCGAACTCTCCCAAGCCATTATTAACTACCAAGGACATATTTAACTGTTAGAAGACTTACTTTCCTTAAATATTTTTAAATATTTACTTTCCTTCATCTCCTGAGAAAATGTGTACTGTCTTTCTTTTGTCTCTGTTTTGGGCTCTTTCTTGGTTTCTAGTGATTCTGATCTGATCTGTTCAGGAATGCTAATTTTAAAGGAAAGGTGTTAACCTATTTTATACTGTTAATTTGTGAACACTAATTGCTCTTAATTTTTTCTTTTCTTTCTTGTTCCTGATGTGCCAAACGCTTTGAATTCCTAGTTAATGATTTCTCTGTTTATGTACTGTCTTCTTAAAGGGAGCATATTGTTTTGTCCCAAACATTTTAAAACCACCAAATGAAATTGATTATGCTCTAAGTAAATTTACCCAGGTTTGTTTAAAGTAGTTTAGATACCAGTTATTTGTGACTCAACAAAAATAGGGCCAATCACCAGTTGTTGAATCCACAATGAAAACAAAATATCGATTAGTGCAAACTATTTCTATAGCAATATTATATAATAGTATTTCTCATACTTTTATAAACAATGAGATTTTTATTCATATTATTTAATGTATTAAGTTGGAACCATATGAAACTGCCAGTGTATTTACAATAGAAAGCCACCATACAAAAACATTCTGTTTGATTGCATTTATGCGAAGATCTGGAAAGGCAAAACTATTAAGACAGAATGACCAGTGGTCACCGGAGGCTGGGGTAGGGGGAGGAAAGACTGCAGTGGGGCAGGCACTGGGGAACTAATTAGGGTGATGTAAATGTTTTGTATCTTGATTGTGGTAGTGGTAAGGTACACATTTGTCAAAACTCATTCAATTATGTACTTAAAATTGGAGAATTTTACTGTATATGCTATACCTTGAGAAAACTAATGTAAATATAAAAATTCATGTTCCTTGTATCTTTGCTGTCATTTATTTCATTTATACATATATATTCATAAGCATACATAATCAGATACATTGTTGGTATTGTTATTTTTAACAAACTGTTACCTGTTATATATATTAATTATGGAAGTTTTGAAAAATAATGAAAAAAGTAGAAATAAGTTTTAGGGCTCGTGGGTGTCCCAGCCAGTTTCAGTGTCTGCCTTCAGCTCAGATCATGATCCTGGGATTCTGGAATTGGGCCCCCGCTCAGCAGAGAGTCTGTTTCTCCCTCTGCCTCTCCCCGTGCAAAGTTTTGGGTTTTTTTTGTTTTTTTAACCTTCACTTCTTCGTCTCCCTTGTTCTTCAGTTTTTAAAAATTAACATATAATGTATTTTTTGTTTCAGGGGTACAGGTCTGTGATTCATCAGTCTTAAACAATTCACAGCACTCACCATAGCACACACCCTCCCCAGTGTCCATAACCCAGCCACCACATCCCTCCCACCTCCCTCACCTCCAGCAACCCTCACTTTGTTTCCTGAGATTAAGGGTCTCTTATAGTTTGTCTCCCTCTCTGGTTTTGTCTTATTTCATTTTCCCCCCTTCCCCTATGATCCTCTGTCTTGTTTCTCAAATCCCTCATATCAGTGAGATCATATGAAAATTATCTTTCTCTGATTGACTTATTTCGCTAAGTGTAATACCCTCTAGTTCCATCCATGTCATTGTTGCAAATGGCAAGATTTCATTTTTGTTTTGTTTTTTTAAAGATCGGAGTTTCTGACCCGATACCACTTTCCTTCTTGTAAGGTCTTGTAAATGTCAAGAGAAGTTCTCTAGAGAAGGAACTGGCAAGAAATTTCCTCAATTTCTGTTTGAGGAAATTTTATTTTGCCTTTACTTTTGTTTTTGTTTTTGTTTAAAGATTTTATTTATTTATTTGACAGAGAGAGAGATCACAAGTAGGCAGAGAGGCAGGCAGAGAGAGAGGAGGAAGCAGGCTCCCCGCTGAGCGGAGAGCCTGATGCGGGCCTCAATCCCAGGACCCTGAGATCATGACCTGAGCTGAAAGCAGAGGCTTTAACCCACTGAGCCACCCAGGCGCCCTTGCCTTTACTTTTGAAGGACAGTTTTGCAGGGTATAGAATTCTAGGTTGCTGGGTTTTTTCCTCTCAACATTTTAAACATTTCACTCCACTCTTCTTGCTTGCATTTTTTCAAAGATTTTATTTATTTATTTATTTATTTATTTATTTATCAGAGAGAGAGTGAGCAAGCAGGGGGAGCAATAAGCAGAGGGAGAAGCAGGCTCCCCATTGAGCAAGGAGCCCAATGTGGGACTCAATCCCAGGACCCTGGGATCATGACCTGAGCCAAAGGCAGATACTTAACTGACTGAGCCATCCAGGTGCCCCATGGTTTCTTAAGAGAAGTTTGATGTAATTCTTTACTTTGTTCCTCTATAAATAATGTAGCTTTTCCCCCTCTGGCTTCTTTCAGGATTTTTTCTTCATCTTTGATTTTTTTCCGTGTCTTGAAAAGCATGTGCCTTAGATAAAATCTTTTTTGGCATTTTGCCTGCTCAGCGATCTCTTAGCTTCCTGAATCTGTGGTTTGGTGTCTGACATTAAGTTGAAGGAAATTCTCGGTCATTATTGTTTCAAATATTTTTTCTGTGCCTTTCTTTTTCTTCTGGTATTCTAGTCACACATATTTTACACATTTTGTGCTTGTCCCACAGTTCCTGGATATTGTATTCTGGTTTTTTTGTTTTTTGTTTTCCTGTGCCTTTTCTCTTTGCTTTTCACTTTTGGCAGTTTCTATTGAGATATCCTTAGACTCAGAGCTTCTTTGTTCAGCTGTGTACAGTCTACTAGACGAGCCCATCAAAGGCATTTTTCCTTTCTGATATAGTGTTTTTGACCTCTAGCATTTCTTTTTGGTTCTTTTTTAGAATTTCCATCTCTCTGCTTACATTGTCTATCTGTTCTTGCATGCTTTCTGCTTTATCCATTAGAGCCTTTTAGCATCTTTTTTATTTTTTTTAAGATTTTACTTATTTATTTGTCAGAGAGAGTGCACAACCAGGGGGATGTGGCAGGCAGAGGGAGAAGCAGCCTCGCTGCTGAGCAAGGAGTCTGATGTAGGACTCAATCCCAGGAGCCCTGGGATCATGACTTGAGCCTAAGGTAGGCACTTAACCTACTGAACCACCCAGGTGTCCCAAGCCCTTAGCATCTTAATCACAATTGTTTTGAATTCTTAGTCTGATCACTCCAACAGTCTTGCCATGTATGGTTCTGATGCTGGCTTTCTTTCTTCAAAGTGTTTTTTGCCTTTTGGTATGTTTCGTAATTTTTTCTTGAAAGAAGGACATAATATACTGGGTAAAAGGAACTGTCCTTCAGGCCTTTGTAATGTGGTGGTGAGGTGTGGGGAGAAGGGAAACATGTCCTATGAGTAGGTCTCAGTCTTTTGGTGAGCCTATGCCTCTGGATTGTGAACTCCATACATGCCTCCCCCCACTCCCTTGTTGGGACAGGATTGCTAAAGTGGGCTGGAGTTGGATGATGCCATTCTTCTAGGTCAGTTAGGTTCTGATAATACCCCAACAGTCTAGGATCTGGTTAACTAGTTTCTCTTGAAGTCAGGCCTTGTTAAGAACAGGGTGTTCTAGCCTATTTCAGAATTACCCCTTTTTCCCTTTCCATGCTGGAAGCACAGAGATTTTTTTCTCCCGTATTCACTGTGAGAACCTGGTCAAGCTCCTGGAGGTACAATTCATGCAAGTGTGGGGTCCTGATGATGAAGTCCTCCTGGGGTTTTTATTCCTCCGACTTGTCAATGCAGCAATTTGTCAATTAGAATTCAGGTTTCCCTAGTTTAGCACTGATTCCCATGGCGGTTTTGCTCTTGGATTTCTGCCCTAGTAAGTTGTCATTCTTTATACTCACCTGTTGGTCTCTAATTTTAGAGGCAGTTGTTTCCCCTTTGAGCTGCTTCCGTGATGGATCTACGAAGAGTTGTTAGTTTTTCTTTTTTTTTCTATTAAAGATTTTTATTTATTTAATTGACAGAGGAAGAGAGAGAGACAGTGAGAGCACACAAGCAGGGGGAGTGGGAGAGGGAAAAACAGGCTTCCTGCCGAGCAGGAAGCCCTATGTGGGGCTCCATCCCAGGACCCCCAGGGGTCATGACGCTTAACAACTGAGCCACCCAGGCACCCCGAGTTGTTAAGTTTTTCAGGTGGTTAGGCTTTTTACTCAGTGTAGTGACTTTTAACTTCTTACATTTTGGACTAGAAACTAAATGTCTCCCTGTATCTCTTTTTATCTGTTTATTAAGGAGTTCCTTATATTTGCTGGGTACAAGCCCTTTATCAGTTGTGTTTTGCAAGTACTTCCTCCCATCTGTGGTTTGCCTTTTTATTTTGAAAAGTAAGCTTTGGGGCACCTGAGTGGCTCAGTTGGTTAAGCAACTGCCTTCGGCTCAGGTCATGATCCCGGAGTTCCGGGATCGAATCCCGCATCGGGCTCCCAGCTCCATGGGGCGTCTGTTTCTCCCTCTGACCTTCTCCTCTCTCATGCTCTCTCTCACTCTCTCCCTCTCTCAAATAAATAAATAAAATCTTTAAAAGAAAATCAACTGATCAGGGCACCTGAGTGGCTCCGTTGGTTAAGTGTCTGCCTTTGGCTCAGGTCGCAATCCTGGAGTCCTGGGATCGAGTCCCACATCAGACTCCCTCCTCAGTGGGGAGTTCTGCTTCTCCCTCTGACCTCTCCCCTTTCATGCTCTCTCTCTCTCTTTCTCTCTCTCAAATAAATAAAAATATTTATTAAAAATAAATAAAATCGGAGCGGCAAGATGGCGGAGGAGTAGGAGACCGATTATCATCAAGTCCCAGGAATTCACCCAGATAGCTATCAAACTATTCTGAACACCTACAAATTCTATCAGAGATCAAAGAGAAGAAGAGCAGCAATTCTAGGAACAGAAAATTGACCACTTTCTGGAAGTTCCAGGTCTCTTCTGAAATAAAAAAATTTAAATAAATAAGTAAATAAATAAATAAAATCAACTGATCATATAAGTGAGTCTATTTATGGACTATTCCATTCTCTTGATCTGGATGTCTGTATTTATGCCATTACCATATTCTCTTGATATCAGAGCTTTATAGTAAGTCTTGAATTCAGTAGTGTAAGTTCTCCGATTTTGTTGTTCTTTTTAAAAAAATTGTTCTGGGTATTGGAAATCTTTCATTTCTGTATAAATTTTAGAATCAGTTTATCAGTTTCTATGAAAAAGCCTACTGGGATTTTTTTCGTTGGGACTTTATTGGTTTTATAGATCAAATTGTAGAGAACTGATAGCTTAACAGTGTTAAATCTTCCATCCCAACATGGTGTAGCTCTTCGTTTATTTAGATCTTAGAATTCTTTCAGCAGTGTTTGATGGTTTTCTTGCACATATTATGTTAATTTTATTCCTAAGTACTTTGTGTATTTTGAAGCTATTGTAAATTAAATTTTTAAATTTTAATTTCTAGTTTTGTATTACAACTATAAGGAAATACAGTTGATTTTATATTGAGCTTTTATCCTGTGACCTTACTGAATTCATTTATTCTAGTAGCTTTTCCCTAAATTTCAAAGAATTTTCTACATAGATGATCATGTCTTCTGTTAAGAAAGACTGTTTTCTTTCTTTTCAGTCCCTGTGCATTTTATCACTTTATTGTACTGACTAGAATCTCTAGTATAATTTCGGATAGAAGTGGAGGGTGGATATCATTCCCAATGTCATCATACTTTTAAACATTTTATATAAGATTTAAATGTTTAAGAAAACTATGATTCTCTTGTTACTGTTTTCTAGTTAATTAGTTGTTATTATACCCCTTGTGAAACACCACTTAATGTGTTTTGCTTGATAGTGTCCCACAGGTCATGTGTGCTGTGTGTATTTTTTTTTCCAATCTTTTTTTCCCCATGTGCTTTATTTTGGATAGTTTCTATTGCTGTGTCTTCACAGGTCTTTTCGTTTGCAGAGTCTGATATGTTAATCCCATCCAGTGAAGTTTTCATTTTAGGTATCATAACTTTCATGTCTAGAAGTTCCATTTGGTTGGTTTTTATGTCTTCCCTCATGCACCTCACCATGTCCGTGTTTTGTTATGGAACATATTTCTGAGAGCTGTTTTAATGTCATCGTCTGCTAATTTCATCATCTCTTATTTCTTGATCTGTTTCTTTTTTTTTTTTTTAAGATTTTATTTATTTATTTGACACAGAGAGATTACAAGTAGGCAGAGAGGCAGGCAGAGAGAGAGGAGGAGGCAGGCTCCCCGCTGAGCATGGAGCCTGATGCGGGCCTCGATCCCAGGACCCTGGGATCATGACCTGAGCCGAAGGCAGAGGCTTTAACCCACTGAGCCACCCAGGCGCCCCCTTGATCTGTTTCTAATGACTGACTTTTTTTATCCTCGTTGCAGGAAATTTTCCTGCTTCTTTTAGTATCTGGTCGTTTTTTATTGGATGCTAGACATTGCAAATCTTATGTTTTGAGGTGCTGTATTTCATCGTGTTCTTTTAAAGAAGGTCAGATTCTGATGCTTACTTAAGTTACTTGTGATCTTTGATCCTTTTGAGTTTTACTTTTAAGCTTCATTAGGGTAAACATAGAATAGCCTCTAGACTCATTGCAAAGCGGTATCCTGTCTAGGACTCCAGTAGATAGATGCCCCTTTCATTAACAAGGGCTTTCTGCTCTGGCCAGTAGAACTGCAAACTAGTCTAGCTATATCTGGACTCCAGTTGTTCAGCTTATTACTTTCTGGGAATTCTTTTTTTTTAAGAGTCATTTATTTTACTGTGGGGGAAGAGGGAGAGAGAATCCTTAGGCAGACTCCCTGCTGAGTGTGGAGCCCAAATCAGGGCTTGGTCCCAGGACCCTGCCATGACCAGAGCCGAAATCTGGAGTTGGATGCTTAACCGATTGAGCCGCTCAGGTGCCCCTTTGGGAATTCTTTCCCTAGGCTCATGGAGTTCCACCTCACAGGTGCAAATCCTTATACTGCAAAATATTCCAGGGAATTTTTCTACAGATGCCCAGAATTCTTTTCTCTCTGCAAGTCTTTTTTCTCTTATGTTTTGCTCTTCAAATCCTTTCTGCCTGGGCCTTTGAAATTCAGTCTGTCACTCACCAATTCAAGATTACTGGGCTCTGTTTGAGTTTCCTTTCCCTGCATTGCTGCTTGGAAATTTCCTTCAGGCAGTAAGCTCTGTCAGTTATGGGACTCACCTGGTTTGTTTCTCTTCCAGAGATTATAGGTCTTCACTGCAGTTGTCCAATGTCTGAAAAACAGTTGTTACATATAGGGCGCCTGGGTGGCTCAGTCATTAAGTGTCTGCCTTCGGCTCAGGTCATGCATCAGGCTCCCTGCTCAGCATGAAGCCTGCCTCTCCCACTCCCACTCCCACTCTCCCTGCTTGTGTTCCCTCTCTCGCTGTGTTTATCTCTGTCAGATAAATAAATAAAATCTTTAAAAAAAATTTTGTTACATATATTTTGCCAAGTTTCCTACTTATGATAGAAAACATAGTAGTTTATCTTTCATAGACTAAATTCTGTTTACCTTTTAACCAGTTCACTCCCATCTTCTCCCCACTCCCTCTTCTAGACTTGTGTTTACTAAAAGAAGAAATTGATTTCATATTCTTTTGAAACAATACATATCCTTAAATCCTTTGCAGGTGAGGCTGTCTCAAAGTATAGGTCCATACCAGATTTTACAGTTCTTATTAAGATGTATGGGGGGGGTGTTTATACTTTTTTAAGTTGAGGTAGAATTTGACATACAACATTGTAGTAGTGGGCGCCTGGGTGGCTCAGTGGGTTAAAGCCTCTGCCTTCGGCTCAGGTCATGATCTCAGGGTCCTGGGATCGAGCCCCGCATCGGGCTTTCTGCTCAGCAGGAAGCCTGCTTCCTCTTCTCTCTCTGCCTGCCTCTCTGTCTACTTTTGATGTCTCTCTCTGTCAAATAAATAAATAAATAAATCTTTAAAAAAAAACAAAACATTGTAGTAGTTTCAGGTATACATGTTTTTATTGTTATTTGTTAAATNTTCTGCTTCCTCTTCTCTCTCTGCCTGCCTCTCTGTCTACTTGTGATGTCTCTCTCTGTCAAATAAATAAATAAATAAATCTTTAAAAAAAAAACAAAACATTGTAGTAGTTTCAGGTATACATGTTTTTATTGTTATTTGTTAAATAATTTCTGTCCTAGAGCTAAATGGCCTTTATTCTGAGTGTCACCGGGGAGACCTCTCTCTTTTTCAATCTCTTTCCAAATATGTACAGTCCTGAATCATTGGAGAGGCTAAGTGGGTTTTTGGGTTTTTTTTTAAGTTGCTTTCCGTTTGTTTTCCCTTTTTTTATTTTTTATTTTTTTAAGATTTTATTTATTTATGTGTGAGCCAGAGAGTGCTAGTAGCAGGGGAGGGCAGAGGGAGAAGCAGATTCACTACAGAGTAGGGAGCCCACCTGTGACACATACATGGGACTGGATCCCAGGTCCCTGGGATCATGACCTGAGCTGAAGGCAGATACTTAACCAACTGAGCCACCCAACCAGGTGTCATTGTTTTCCTTTGCTAGGTTTGCTCTTTGTCTAAATACAATTTTTGTTAATTGTTTTTTCCTGTTTTCATTTTGTTCCTGTGAAAAATGCTTAATTAAAAAATGTAACCACGTAAACAGTGTTTTACTTCTCTGATTTTTTTTTTTCCCTAGGTGGTATAGCTGTATGCTGGGGAAAAAATGCAGCCTGGCTCCTCTGAAGGAAGAACTTCGCATACAAGGGGTAAGTCTTTGTCGTTGCTATTCTGGTATATCTACTTCTGATGGTAATTAGAGTATGGGATTTTCCTTTATACCTTAAAACCATAAATGTGTTTTTTTTCTTTTATTTTAATTTTTTCATTTGGTAAAGGAGGCTTTTTATAAATTATTTTTAAATGGCCTGCTTTGACAATTACAACAGAGAAAAGATGGAGGAAAACAGGATGAGTCCAATGTCACAGAGGTATCAGAAATCAAAAACCTGGTTCTCTCTGCCACTCACTCCACATCTGACTCCTTTATGATTATAGAAACTGAAGGTTACATAAGTTAAAGGGGCTTGTTCTGGGTCACATACCTAGTTATCAAAGCTCAGCTAGAACTAGAATGATACTCATTAAAGTGTGCGTCTCTTTATGGTGCAATCCATATGAATTCAGCCCTTTGCTTCTCTTTTGAAAAACAGGTGGCAAATTAATACTGCCCCCTGACTCCTCTCCCAGTTTATGGTGTTTGGCCACAAGTAAGCATGTGCCAGGTGACTTTTCAGAGAATGCGTGGTCAGTGATAGAAACCAAGTTTCTGATTTCTGGTTTCTCTCAGACATTGTACCTATCCTGTTTTCCCTGTCACACCTTTTCTTTGTTAAAATTCTAACAGCCACAAAGTAGTTTCATCCTAAAATTTGATGACAAAAGGGTGACTGCACAGTTGTATCTAGCTAAGCTTTGGTGGCTCTTTTTCCAAAAAGAAAAGGAAAAAAAACCCATTTGAATCATTTACCGGTAGTTCTTTGAAGAGCTGTATTACTTTGGGTGTTTTGAATATTTGGACCTTCAAACCAGAACTCTAAATTCTCTCTAATGTTTTAGGAGAAGAAAAAAACCACAACTTTGTTGAGAGATAATTTGTTCATTGATTATTAGATAGCTATGCATCACTGTTTTTGGGATAGTAGTGTTTGTTAACTGATAAAAAGAAAAACCAACAAATAATTAGCATGCGGCAGCAACACAAAACATTAGTAGAATTACTTCAGTTTGATGAGATGACGTGTTTGTTGGTTTCAGGTTCCTAAAGTCACCTACACCGAATTCTGTCAAGGTCGGACAATGAGATGGGCTTTAGCTTGGAGTTTTTATGATGATGTTACAGTACCAGTAAGTAGAGACTTTGCTTTAGCTTCTCCAAATGCCAGCACATCGTGGGTTTTAGTAGGTCAGAAATGGACTAAATCTGTACTGCCTTGGTTTCCCTGATATTTGTCACAAATGCTTATTTCGGAATGGGAAGTGACTGTGAAACAAGACACAGTACTAGAAGGCTGACTGTGGTGACCATGGAGCCTTTCTTTGGGTTTGTGCAACACAGTGATTCTTTCTCAGCAGACATAAGTGAATTAGAAATGTATCTTTGGAGAATTAAAAATTCTGGTCAC
Source organism: Ailurus styani (assembly GCA_002007465.1). Lineage (NCBI taxonomy): Eukaryota > Metazoa > Chordata > Mammalia > Carnivora > Ailuridae > Ailurus > Ailurus styani. Next base: position 10,484,903 of record LNAC01000022.1, on the reverse strand, counting down.
ATAATCTGTAGAAATACCTTGCAGGTATGGTTATCCTGGGATATTCCTTAAGAATTGAAATTGAAGTCTGTTGATTTTCCTTTACTGTTTATGTTTTTGTAGAGTAGCTATCTCCTGGGGTTATTGGTGAATACAGAAATTGCTATTTGGGGTTGTAAGCTTTTGATATGTAACACTTAGGGATCATTCCAGTAAAAGGTTCTGTGTTAGATTTAAAATTACCACTACGATATTGGTTAGTTTTGAAGCTGGGTGATAGGTCATTTTTCTAGTCTCTCTACTATGCATATGCTTAAGCTTGAACATTTTTGGGAATAGAATGTTTTTGTTTTTAAAGACTTTATTTATTTTGAGAGGGTGAGAGCGAGAGTGAGAGAGAGCACAAACAGGAGGGGAGAGGCAGACAGAGGGAGAAGCAGACTCCCTGTCCCGGGATCATGACCTGAGCCAAAGGCAGATGCTTAACCACTGAGCCACCCAGGTGGCCCTGGAATAGAATGTTGTAAAAAATAATTTGTTCCACAAACTTCTTTTTGTCCTCTGTGCTATTGTATATAAAGGAAAAGTACTTCTGAACTGGTTAGACTGAATAATTTTTCTGGGCTGTACTGAGAGGTCTGTTTGTTCTGATAGTTCCTTCACAAGAGTGATCGACCTTGTTGCCTGGAGCCTCCCATCTTAAGTTTATGCACACATTGCTCAGCACTGTACTCCCTCTTCCTGTAGTATCTGTGGAGACCTGGTACCTGGTCGTTCAGGTTTCTGATCCCCTATGCACACAGTGTGCTCGTTCTGGGTGCTCCTCTCCCAGGGTTTTAGTTGCACTTGGTCTTTCAAGTCATCCTAAATGTTGCTGTGTCTGTGAGCCTCTAACCCTTCTTTCACTGCAGAGGAGTAGAGACATGTCCAAAACTACAAGGGGACGATTTGAAGGTGTTTCTGAATACATGGGCTCACATTTAAAACTTAGCCTGTCCTTTCTGAACTCTGATGCTCGGTGTGCTGCTGGTTGAAATAAGTCTCCCAGGGGCGCCTGGGTGGCTCAGTTGGTGAAGTGTCTGCCTTCAGCTCAGGTCATGATCCCAGGGTCCTGGGATCGAGTTCCGCATCGGGCTCCTTGCTCAGCAGGGAGTCTGCTTCTCCCTCTGCCTGCTGCTCCCCCTGCTTGTGCTCTCTCTCTCCCTGACAAATAAATAAAATCTTTAAAAAAAAAAAAAAAGAAAGAAATCTCCCACTCGAGTTTGAATCTAGACCCACCTCTGTACAATGCAGTAAGGAAACTAGTTTGAAATGTTCTCTGTTTAAAAAGATGGTTCTAATTTTTTTACCTCCCTATAGGATTATCCTTTCTGTCATTTTCTAGAATAATGGGGTTTTCACACCAAATTGTTAAAATCCCTGGTAATGCTCTAGGTTATCCCTGTGTAGACACTGGGTTATCCCTGTGCAGATACTAACAGTTGCAGGAAAGTGGAACTGTGCCTGTTTCTAAATGCTTTCAGTTTAACCTGCTTCCCACATTTGTTGCCACCGCAGGTAGAAGAGCTCATAATGGGCTCTGGCACTTTCAATGCCATCTCAGGGCCCAGCGTCACCTTTGACCTCTTGGATTAGTAGCTGTTTCAGATCAAAATATCAAAGGCCACTATGTTTGTGTTAGCAGAATCAGCTTATTTTGAAAAGGAACCTTCTGCCTCCCTATCTTTTAGGCCATCCTTGAACCCTATTCCTAGTTTTCACCATCAAAGAATGCCTCTTGCAAAGGGCCTCAGCTTTTTGCCATGCCAGAATACTCCCTCCCCACTGCTGCCGTCAACCCAAAGCTGTTAATAATGCGTTCCCAAGTGTTCCGTTAGGTGCACTCAAACTGCTGCAGGAAAAATGGCAATTTCTGATTTGCAGTAACCCAGCAACAGTTTCTTAGCACTGGTTCCCTTGATCAGCAGCTGCTTTCCCAGGGGTAATCCCAGGGTACTTGTGAGGTTTTCAGTGAACTGTCCTCTTGGTTGTCCTTCTTTCCACCTGGACCTCTCCCCACCCCTTGCATTTTGAAATGGTTACCTGACTTTCCCACCTCTTGCTCCCTTTAGGGATGGGGAGATAAGAGGATGCTGCTTTCAATGAGAGGAAGGCAAGGACTAGAGCTAGTTAAGGAGAAATATTGACCTACTTCCCCTCCCCACCCCCACTCCTGCCTTTTTAGGGTAAATGTGCAAGTTACTATGGCAACTTCTGTTTTCACTTATATCAGGCCCACTGATTCTGTTTCTGTTGGTGCTGAATGCTAAAAAAAAATTCTGAATCAAGTGTCTACACTGAATCCGTTGCTCTTGTCTGGATTTATTTTAGCAGCAAAACAAATGACTTCATGGAGGAGTTGTCAGTATTTGGTGCTCAGTAAGTTTTCTTCGAATGTTAAAAGGAATGGTGTAGGATTTGTACTAAGGTGCAGCATTGTGAACAGGACATTAATAGGTCTAATAGATTTGAAGCACTGGAGATAGTCTTTGTTATTTGAATGCATCACACACGTTAATGTCATTTTTATTTAAACCTGACAACAATCAAGTGAAAGTAGATGGTATTATCCCCACTTTCTAGATGAGGAAACTGGGGGCTCTAAAAAGTCAGGCTTGTCCTGCTCCATGGGTCATTATAATTTATCCTTCCTTTCTGTGTGTGTCTTTTAACATAGGAAATACACATGTAGGGTTCAGACCACCATGACTGGCTGGCTCAGTCGGAAGAGCATGTGACTCTAGATCATGGGGTCATGAGTTTGAGCCCCACAGTGGGTGTGGTGATTACTTGAAAAGAAAAGAAGAAAGTCTGTCTGTCTTTATCTATCTATCTATCTATCTATCTATCTATCTATCTATCTATCTATCTGTCTGTCTGTCTATCTACAGGGGCGAGGAGAGGGGCAAGGGGCAGAGGGAGAGAGAGAATCTTAAGCAGGCTCCACACCCAGTGCAGAGCCTGACCCAGGGCCTGATCCCACAACCCTGAGGTCATGCAAAATCAAGAGTCAGTTGCTTAACCAACTGAGCCACCTGGGTGTCCCCCCCCCAAAAAAAATCTTAAATAAATCACCCCTTCTTAAATAGCATTCTACATAGACTTTTCTCCCCTTTGCTTTTTTATTTTTTTATTAACATATAACATATTATTTGTTACAGGGGTACAGGTCTGTGATTCATCAGTCTTAACGCAATTCACAGTGTTCACCATAGCACATATCCTCCCCAGTGTCCCATCACCCAGCCACCACGTCCCTCCCGCCTCCCTCCCCTCCAGCAACTCTCAGTTTGTTTCCTGAGATTAAGAGTCTCCTATGGTTTATCTCCCTCTCTGGTTTCCTCTTGTTTCATTTTTCCCTCCCTTCCGCTATGATCCTCTGTCTTGTTTCCCAAATTCCTCCTATCAGTGAGATCATATGATAATTGTCTTTCTCTGATTGACTTATTTCGGTTAGCATAATACCCTCTAGTTCCATCCACGTCTTTGCAAATGGCAAGGTTTCAGGGTTTTTTGATGGCTGCATAGTATTCCATTGTAGCTGCGTGTATGTGTATACACATACACACACACACACCACATTTTTTACCATTATTACATATATCCCAGGGATGACTTTAGGACATTTTATGTATGTATGTATGTATGTATGTATGTATATATGTATGTATTTTAAGTAATCTCTGCACCCAAGTTGGACTTAAGCTCACAGTCCCCGAGATCAAGAGTCAAAAGCTCTTTGGGGTGCTTAGCTGGCTCAATTGGTAGAGTGTTTGACTCTTAATCTCAGGGTTATGAGTTCAAGCCCCACATTGGGTGTAGAGATTACTTAAAAATAAAATCACTTTTTAAAAAAGTTCTGGTGTGCCTGAGTGGCTCAGTTGGTTGAGCATCTGCCTTCAGCTCAGGTCATGATCCCCGGGTCCTGGGATCGAGTCCTGCAACAGGCTCCTTGCTCAGTGGGGAGCCTGCTTCTTCCTCTGCCTCCTTCTCCACCTGCTTGTGCGCTTGATCGCTCTCTAACAAATAAATAAATAAAATCTTTTTTAAAAATGATTTTTTAAAAAAGTCATGGGGTACCTGGGTGGCTCAGTCAGCCTTGGGCTCACGTTGTGATCCCGGTGTCCTGGGATCAAGCCCCAGTCAGTCCTGCTGGTCATGGAGCCTGCTTCTTCCTCTCCCTCTGCTCCTCCCCCTGCTCTCTCTTTCTCCTGCTATCTCTTTCATAAATAAATAAAATTCAAAAATGATAATAATGGGGCGCCTGGGTGGCTCAGTCAGTTGAATGGCTGCCTTCGGCTCAGGTCATGATCCCAGGGTCCTGGGATCAAGCCCCGTGTCAGGCTCCCTGCTCAGTGGAGAGCCTGGTATTCCTTCTCCCTCTGCCTACCGCTATGCCTACTTGTGCTCTGTTCTCTCTCTCTGTCAAATACATAAATAAAATATTAACAATAATAATAATAATAATAATAATAATAATGAGTCCCATGCTTTGTTGACTCAGCCAGCCAGCCAGGTGCCNATCTCTCTGTCAAATACATAAATAAAATATTAACAATAATAATAATAATAATAATGAGTCCCATGCTTTGTTGACTCAGCCAGCCAGCCAGGTGCCTCAGTTTCAGGACATTTTAAAAAGGAACCTGTCAGGGCGCCTGGGTGGCTCAGTGGGTTAAAGCCGCTGCCTTCGGCTCAGGTCATGATCCCAGGGTCCTGGGATCGAGGCCCACATCGGGGTCTCTGCTCGGCAGGGAGCCTGCTTCCTCCTCTCTCTCTGCCTGCCTCTCTGCCTACTTGTAATCTCTCTCTCTCTCTGTCAAATGAATAAAAAAAAAAAAAAAGGAACCTGTCAGATTAAGATACGCCCACTGAACTGTTTGTTAGTAAGGAAGTTACACCTTTACACAACAGATTATTCAATCCACTTCATAGCAGAAGAGCTGATACACATTCAAATAAGGCATAGTTGGTAAGGTAGTTTGGCTATCCTTCCCTGTACACCCCCTGTCTATAGTCTAGTCAGGTGTCACTGTTGGCCCTTGACTCTCTTTCTCCAAAGAGTGAGAGCCTGTGCAGAATCACAGCTCCCAGGCACTTGGCTTTTTTCTGGGGGGTAGGGGCAGCAGCCATTCAGAGTACAGCAGAACAGCAAGGACTCCACTGCTATGGCCAAGAGCAAGAGCACTCCTTTACCCTCAAGACCATTCTGGAGGTTGCTTTATCAGAAAAAAGAGGTTGTGGCTACATGCTCACCACACTCTAGTGAATGACTCTCTTCCTTTTCTGCAGATCCTAGGGAGAACTTCATGACTTCATGTAGCTTGTGACTTCTTAGGGTGGTTTTGCCTTAGCTATAGTTGACAACAGGCAGCATAACAGGTGCTTCATGGATTTGTCAAGTTGTCCCTCATTTGGAAGTCTCCTGATTGATTGTACCACTGAGATCTAGGAATTAAAGTAAGAGTGAGGATTTAAGAGATTTATAGACAGCCCTGCTAGGTAAAGCATATTTTAAAATTTAAGAACTGCTTTTGTTCAGTTTATGGTTTCAATCTACTGTATTTTTAATGATGCAACAAAATAACACTTGAGGCCCCTCCCCGTTGATTGTTCTTCATTAAATCCTTGTAATTCAGAAGATGCAAAGCCAGTATCCCCATTGTCCTTTCAGCTGGGAATACAGTGAAGTATCTAATCCAAAATCAGTTAAGTTCATCTTACAGTTCTTCACATTTAACTAGCCCTTGTAAATAAGTGACTTTTGTTGTACACTTTAAAATGTTGAATTATTGGGCTACCTATGTGGCTCAGTCTTTTTTTTTTTTTTAAGATTTTATTTATTTATTTGACAGAGAGAGATTACAAGTAGGCAGAGAGAGAGGAGGAAGCAGGCTCCCCACTGAGCAGAGAGCTCGATGCGGGCCTCTCGATCCCAGGACCCTGAGATCATGACCTGAGCTGAAGGCAGAGGCTTTAACCCACTGAGTCACCCAGGCGCCCTGTGGCTCAGTCTTTAAGCATCTGCCTTCAGGTCAGGTCGTGATCCCAGGGTCCTGAGATTGAGCCCCACATCAGGATCCTTGCTCAGTGGGAGGCCTGTTCCCACTCCCCGTGCCTGGATTCCCTCTCTCACTGTCTCTTTCTCTGTCAAGTAAATAAAATCTTTAAAAAAATAAAATAAAATAAAATGTTGAATTATTTATCTTATCTTGCCTGCTTAAAGTACATTTTGATATTTTGAGTATAGCCCTGTTCATTTAAAATATTTATGGTTCTGGGTGCCTGGGTGGCTCAGTCACTTAAGTGTCTGCCTTCGCTTGGGGTCTTGCTCCCAGAGTTCCTGGATCGAGTCCCACATCAGGCTCCCTGCTCAGCGGGGAGTCTGTTTCTCCCTCTGCCTTTCACCCTGCTCATGCTCTCTCTCGCTCTCAAATAAATAAATAAAATCTTTTAAAAAAGTAAAATATTTGCGGTTTGAGATCATAAGCATATTTGCAAAGTAAGTTCATCTCAATTGGAATAAAATATCTTCTCTACTGGTGTTGTGGCAGGGTATAAAATTACCTGCTGAAAGAGACCTGTGGAGTTGAATTTAACTATTAATTTCTCAAGGCCCGCTCCTGTATTTTACTCTAGCCCTGCCTACTAAGAAATTTCAGTACAAACACAAGGAGGAAAGGAATGATTGCTATAAGCCAAGCTTATGTTAAACTTTAATCATTTAAAAACTTTCAGAATTTTTGGGGCCTCCTGGGTGGCTCGCTCAGTTAAGTGTTTGACTCTTGATTTCTGCTCAAGTCGTGATTTCAGGGTTGTGGGATCAAGCCCCGTGATGGAGCTTTACACTGAGCAGGGAGTCTGCTTCTCTCTCCCTCTTCTTCCTTTCCCTCTGCCCCTCCCCCTGCTCGCGTGTGCATTCTCTCTCTCTCTCTTTCAAATAAATGGGTAAATCTTTTTAAAAATGTTTAAAAACTGAGAATCCCAGTACGCCTTGGTGGTTTAGTTACTTAAGCATCTGTCTTCAGATCAGGTCAGGATCCCAGGGTCCTGAGATTGAGTCCCACATCATGCTCCTTGCTCAGTGGGTCGCCTGCTTCTCCCTCTGCCTGCCGCTCCCCCTGCTTGTGCTCTCTGTCCTTTCTCTCTGACAAATAAATAAATGAAAATTTTTTTGAAAAATACAATGAAAAATAAAAACAATTTCTAGAGTATGGATCATCTCTCTCTTAAGTGCCTAGTTTCTATAATAGAATAAAACTAAAACAGTTCTGTGACTATGTATATGTGTGTGTGTATTAAAGCAGTTCACTAAAGGGGTGCCTGAGTGGCTCAGTCAGTTGAATGTCTGACTTGTGATTTTGGCTCAGGGTCATGGGATGGAGCCTGACTGTGCTCAGTAGGGAGTCTGCTTGAGATTCTCTCCCTCTGCCCCTCTCCCTGTGTGCTCATGCACGTGCACTCCCTCCACATCTCTCTCTCTCAAATAATAAATAAATAAAATCTTTAAAGCAATTCACTAGAAGTATTCAGAAGTACCAAATTTATCAGTTGGCCATTATATATGAAGAACTGGGGCCATAATGCCAGGTAAAGAGCTGTACTTGAGATACAGAAGTTTTCATTTTTGTCCTGGGGTAATAGGGTAATAGATTGTCTGTTTTGTTTTTTCTGGCTCCCTCAGAAGTTGGAAAGTGGATCTATTACAGCACTCTTGTTAGGTTTGGTGAGGTTCTTTTTTTTCAGTTCTAGAAATGATGAGTCCTTTCTTTTTTCTTGGAGAAAGACTATTGGAGGCCAGCTCTAGCATGACAGATTGAGAAACAACGGCATCTTCACTTTGTTCATTGGAATTTAAGCACAAATGATTATCATCTCTGTCAGAAGAGATATGAGGCGCTGTTCTTTTAGCCGTATTTTTCGGTGACCTTTGTGTGCTGAGTGGGCTGTCAGGGATGATCCTGTTACAGTGATCTGTCCATAGTATCAGCCTTGGATATTGGGAAGTGGAACGGGGAATCAGGTTCCTGTCCCCCAGTCCTCTCCTACACACCACTAACTTTCCTCCTCCCCAGTTTAATAATGACATCTTAAGCTCCTTAATGAAAAGTGTTAAAACACCCAGTAGACTTTAGAAATTATCTTATGCTGAGTGATTGAGTAATAACAATACTTCTGTGTTAATATCAATATGAATTTGTCTCATCTTGTCTGAAACATTATTTGAACAAGTTCAGGCTCAGGGCTTGGAGTCCACAATTCATTTTTGAAGAGCAGGTTTTTAGTCATATACGAACCCTTTGTTTTTGGTCCTTCTTGTTTTTTGTTTGTTTGTTTGTTTTAAGATTTTATTTATTTGACAGAGAAGAGCTTGCAGGAAAGCACCCAAGCAGTGGGGAGAGGCAGAAGGAGAAGGAGAGGAAGAAGCAGACTCCTGCTGAGCAGGAATGAGGGGTTGGATCCCAAGAAGCTGGGATCATGACCTGAGCCAAAGGCAGACACTTAACCAGCTAAGCCACCCAGGCATCCCTGCCTTTTCTTCTAAGCTTGTTTTCTAGTGTTTTTTTTTTAATTTTTTTACTTATTTTTAAGATTTTGTTTATTTATTTGACATAGAGAAAGAGAGAGAGCACAAGCAGGGGGAGCAGCAGGCAGAGGGAGAAGCAGGCTACCCGCTAAGCAAGGAGCCCGATGTGGGGCTTGATCCCAGGACCCTGGTGCTTAGCCGCCTGGGCCACCCAGGTGTCCCTGTTTTTATTTTTTTTTTAGTTGATACCTGGTATAAAGGGAAAATACAGATTATTTTTTAGAAATGTGATCTAGAAGTTTTCTAGCATATTAAAAACTGGCTGTTTTGTTGTGTATTTATGAGATGTGGAGTTGCTGGTTAGTCTGTACGAGACCTCACCCAGTAAGCGGACCTGACTGTGTATGTATGCATGTGTTCTGTCAGTGTTTCCCGGTGGAGTTGCAGTTAGCAAGACCACCACTGAGGGGCTGCTTTTTGCAGGAAAAGGTCTTCATAGCTGACTAAGGTGTTTTCTCTCTTTGAGCCTTCTCATTATAATCCTTACCTGCTTGTTTTGACCCTAACTTAAGAATTATCTTAATTTTTTAAAGTTTTGACAAATTTCGCCAACAGGTACAGGTCTGTCTCTTAAGACAAAGTGTGCATGATATATCCGGTCTTAGCTAAGGGTCACTAAAAATTTAGTAAATTTTTACTTTAGAGAAATTAGTTTTAAATACAGCAATGTCATTTAGTTTTTAAAATGGAACTTGAGTCCCTCTAGTGGGTAGAGTATAATTCACTTCCTAAGCTTGAAATTGAAAGATGACAGTCTTGAATTATGTGGAACTAGCTTCTAAATCCACTCTTCCTGTCACTACTGGTATCTCCTCTTCCAGCAGAGAGGCAGTGCTCAGCTGCTGTTGGTTTGGTCCCAACATTAACCAAGATGCAGCCGGCCGCCTTCTCTGCCCATGTGATCCTAGTGGCCCTGGTCATTCCTTGCATGTGATCTTACAGGCTGTGGCTAACCAGCTGCTTTCCTTCAAGCCTCAGCAAGTATCAACTTAGACTCATATAGGTGATTTGAAACCATGCAGTTCTTTTTTTTTTTTTTTAAGATATTTATTTATTTGAGAGAGAGCATGAGCAGGAGGAGGGACAGAGCGAGAGGAAGAAGCAGGCTCCCCACCGAGCAGGAGGCCCCACTTGGGGCTTGATCCCAGGACCCTGGGATCACGACCCGCCGAAGGCAGATGCTCAATGGACTGATCCACCCAGGTGCCCCGAAACCCTGCAGGTTTTTTGTTTTTTTATTTTTTTTTTTATTTTTATTTATTTATTTATTTTTTTTTTTTTTAAAGATTTTTATTTATTTATTTGACAGAGAGAGAGATCACAAGTAGGCAGAGAGGCAGGCAGAGAGAGAGGAGGAAGCAGGCTCCCTGCCGAGCAGAGAGCNCCGCCGAAGGCAGATGCTCAATGGACTGATCCACCCAGGTGCCCCGAAACCCTGCAGGTTTTTTGTTTTTTTAGATTTTATTTATTTATTTGACACAGAGAGAGAGATCACAAGTAGGCAGAGAGGCAGGCAGAGAGAGGAGGAAGCAGACTCCCTGCTGAGCAGAGACCCCCCCAATGCGGGCCTTGATCCCAGGACCCTGAGATCATGACCTGAGCCGAAGGCAGAGGCTTTAACCCACTGAGCCACCCAGGTGCCCCATAAACCCTGCAGTTCTTTAGAGAAGAGAACACAGAGCCGCCAGGGCCTTTGAGTTGCCATGAAATAAATAATTTTACAGGCTTGTGTTAGGCACAACATTAAGAACATTTAGTAATTGGAGGGTGTTGTATACCAATAGCCTATGGCAAAGAACCTGGGTTTGGGGTTCAGTTCTAACTTTGCAAATTACTAGCAGTGTGACCCTGAGCTGGTTACGTATCTTTGTATCTTAGTTTTCCTTTCTGTAATGTGAAGAGGTGATAAGTCTGTTTGGCAGAGTTAAGTATTGAAATTAAACATTCAAAGGCCTTTGTGTTTTTAGTGCTCTGTATTTGGTAGTAGAAGTCATAGAAATGTCCTTAGTTGAGTTCATTATAATGCATGGGATTTGATTATTTGGATAACTTTCCCTTCTTCCCCCATGCCTTCTTTTTCTTTCAGTCACCACCCAGTAAGCGAAGAAAATTAGAGAAGTCGAGGAAGCCCATTACGTTCGTAGTATTGGAGTCTGTGATTAAAGAATTATCCCTCAAAGCATCGTCTCTGGGCTCTGAGGCAGTGGAAGGCATAGTAGTTGTGACAGCATGGATTGAAAAAATCCTCACTGACCTGAAGGTACCTGGTTAAGCACATTGAAGAAACTTAACAACAGTCTCTTTTTTTCCTTCCTCCTCTTTTTTGTTTTTTTAAAGGAGTTTTGAGAGGAGAAAAGTGATTTCCTCTAAAATTCTGTTTTTCCTCCAAATAGGTCCAACATAAACGAGTTCCCTGTGGAAAGGAAGAAGTTAGCCTTTTTCTAACAGCAATAGAAAATTCCTGGATTCATTTAAGGAGAAAGAAAAGAGAACGAGTGAGACAATTGAGAGAAGTTCCCCGAGCTCCTGAGGATGTCATCCAAGCCTTGGAGGAGAAAAAGTCCACCCCAAAAGAGTCGGGCAGTAGCCAAGATTTGGCCCAGGGCCCCCAGGAGAGTGTCCCATGTGGGCCTGCCGCGCAGGAAGGCGAGTCTGCCACTGTTGAGGGCCATTGTTCAAACCACCATCTGCTTTCCCAGGAAGAAAACCTGGAACCCATGGAGGATGAAAGTGAGGAGAAGGGAGGGATGGAGGTTTTGGAGAGCTGTAAAGGCTCTAGCAATGGAGCCCAGGACCGAGAGGTTTCTGAGCAGTTCAGCAGTCCAGTGTCTGAAAAAGGGAGCCATCTCCAAGGAGTGGCCGGACATTACCTATTCAAGTGTTTGATAAATGTGAAGAAGGAAGTGGATGATGCTTTAGTTGAAATGCATTGGGTTGAGGGCCAGAACAGAGATTTGATGAACCAGCTTTGTACCTATATACGTAACCAAATTTTCAGGCTTGTTGCTAGTTAACTTCTTGCATAGTTGGGAACGTTTCTATAAAGTAGCCTGCTTAGGGGTGGCAAGAGGCATTCCGCCATAGGCCCACTGATAACATTATGTGCAATTATCTTCAAAAAAAATAAACAAATTCATCTATTTTAAAACACTCCCCACCCCCCTTTTTAAAGTTATTGGGCATTAGTGTGGTAGTTCATGAGGAAAAACTGTTACCAGCATCAACAAAAACCTATCAGTTAATTCAAGAGGAATTTAAACCTGGCTTAAGCTGACCACCTTAGCTTTAGGCTGAGGCCAAAAGGACTGTTTTTGGAGTGTGGTCTGGGTCTGAACTACATAATGTCCTGCTCTGTCAGCTCTAGTTGCTTCTTGAGGAGGGGTGGCTTTCTCGTTCCCTGAATGGAGGCAGTACACCGGACAGTTAGGCCCTGTGCCCACTTCTAGAGCCACCTGCAAGACTTCTCTGGGTACATAGGATCGAATACCCTTGCGTCAGTCCTGAGGAAGGACCTGTCCTAACGGTAGGTGGTGGGAGTCAGGGAGAGAAAGCTTAGTAATGCCAGGAAAAAGGGCTGACCTGGGAGGGCGCCTGGTAATGTCACATTCCTGACTCATGTCTGTTTTGAACTGCTTATTTCAGAAACAGAATTAGGTGAGCAAAACTCCCACCAGATGTGACTGAGACACAACAGAATGAAGCCATGCCCCTACCTCCAACCTGTTTGAAAGTACTGTTCTGTAGCATGTGATTTTTTTCTTTTGACATTTGAAGAGGAGCTTTGTTTTATTTTTACTATAAGAGTATTCAGAATTGAAATCTGTCAATTCTGTTTGAATCCTGGGATTGAGGGGAGTATTTTCATAGCTTGAATGGATAAGTGACTGATGATAGAAATAAGAAATGGAGCAAGATAGTTATGAGCAGTAGGTTGCTTAAGAAAGTCTCATCTATTGGCAGAGAAGTTGTAGCTGATCCAACTGTTGCTTTTTGTGGGTTCCCTTGTAATCTCTTCAGTGCTTATCTATTGGTACTGGAGAATTCTGAGGCCAAGGTGACCATGTTCTTAAAACATGTTTCTCGTTGGCACGTCTCAGGGCTCAGGAGGAATGCCTCTGGAAAGGGGGTCTCTTTTTTTGTTCTCTTGTTGTCTCAGTTACCCTCTGCTGTGGTTAACTTTCACACCTTGAGTTTGATTTTACACCAGTGGTCTAAGGCTCTTTTAGACTGAACTCTTTGAATACGGTGCCAGAGCCCCTTCCTATCTGCAGAGAAGGCTGGGGCTGCGTATTGTTAAGCCATGCTTTTGAAAGGTGGCTATTTGTTAGGGCAGAAAACTGATGAACTTGGCCTGTCTTGGCAGCACCTAGACCCGGCCCTCAGCAGAGATAAAAGAACTAAAAATAGGACTATATTGTACTTCCCCTGTCAGTAGAGACAGAGCTGCCCAAGCGAACATATTAACTAGCATTCTTCACTAGAAGTCCAAGGAGCTCTAGAGAATCCATAAACCTCCTGGATTATATCTGAGGGTTCTGTGAATACCCCCAGGCCCAGCCCTTCAGAAGAATCTCTGACAGAATGAGAAAACCAATACCCAGGGTCACACAGAGTAGCATGTGCTTATTAAAGATTGGGAAAATGAGAGTAGAAAACAGCAACAGGATCACTTCTCGTCACAGTCCTATGACTGTTATTGGTATTTCGGTGTTTCCTTCTAGTCTCTCTTTCCATAGATGATCTGGGTACGCAAGGGTGTGGGCTTCACTGTGCACTCATGCTATATATTTAATTTTATATTGCACTTCTCTTCACTTAACGTCTTCTATTTTTCTGTGTTAGAACAATAGTATATTTACAGACACTCCCTGCCTGTTCAGAATGTATTTCAGGCACAGTACTAATGTTCGTTTAATGCTGGTACTGAGGGCTGCCCGGAAGGTGCTCTGTGTGACTGGAGACACAGAGATGTGTCTTGCATCTCTGTGTGTTTCAGTGCCCCAGGTTTAAGGCTCGATGTCATGGAGGAGGTTTTATAGTGGGGAGCTCACGCTCTTAGAATTTAAAAACTGAGTGACAAGGGACACTTCTGACTAGAGCAGTGAGTGCTGCCTTTGCACTTGGCTGTCTTTGTTTTCTTCTCTGAGAAGAATAGTTTATTTCTGTCTAATGAGAGAACGTAGAAGACATTTTTAAAAGACATCTGGAAATTATTTTAATTATGCATATATTTTATAACTGTGTGATGTGTGGTAGCATACACCTCTGGTATAAGGGAAAAGGGAATTTTTTTAAGATTTCATTTATTTATTTGACACAGAGAGCATAATCGGGGGGAGTAGCAGAGAGAGAGGGAAAAGCAGGCTCCCCGCTGAGCAGGGAGTTTGATGCAGGGCTCGATCTGAGGACCGTGAGATCATGACCTGAGCCAAAAGCAGCCACCCAAGCGCCCTGGAATTTTTTTTTTCTTTAATAGTTTATTGACCAATGTATCATAAGGTTGAGTGATGCTTGCCCTAAGTGCCTAGAGGTCAAGTTCATGTTGATGGACTTTATGGACTTAAAGTTTTGTGGTATTATCTTTTATTTTATTTTATTTTATTTTATTTTTATTTTATTTATTTGACAGAGAGAGAGATCACAAGTAAGCTGAGAGGCAGGCAGAGAGAGAGGAGGAAGCAGGCTCCCCGCCGAGCAGAGAGCCCGATGCGGGCCTTGATCCCAGGACCCTGAGATCATGATCTGAGCCGAAGGCAGAGGCTTTAACCCACTGAGCCACCCAGGCGCCCTGTGGTATTATCTTAAATTCTATTCTGGTCTCTGGCATTGGCTTCTGATCTCTTGGTAACTAAAGTAGAAACAGAAGCTGAACTTGTTTTCCAAGGGGGGGCCAAAGCTGCTTTTGTTCTTTGGAATCTGCTTTCTTTCTGGCAGTTTGGTTCCTTCACCCTGCCTCCTTGCCCTGCTATTCACACACCAGAGCACTGCTGCATGTCCTAGAAGGGTTGATGTTGCCATGGTGGAATTTCAGCTGATCTGAAGGGTTCATGTTGGTCACTTAAAATTTTAGTATATATTTTTTGAAATACGAAACCTCTCTTCTCTTGGTGGAAATGACGTGAGCACACCAGCGTCTAAGCTCTGACAGGTAATAAAACTGCAGGATGTGGAAAAGATGCAAAAGCCTGTGGACAAACCGAGGCCTCTTAAAAGAAGGGAGTAGTAGCCCTTCATCTTACCTAAACCACAGCATTTTCCTCTCTAGCCACACGGGGGCATCTTTGGCCCTTTGATCAAGCACCTTCACTGCAGGAATGGATAAAATGTGTCCTTGGTATTTTCTTGAAATATCCATTTACTACCCAGGTAGTATTTTTTATGCAAACAAGTACATTTTCATATACATAATATCTGAAAAATAAAAGGGAAAAAACCCACCACCCCATGGTCTTTTTATCTGGGCATAGTATTTCAACCTTTTTATGTTTCTTTATGGTCTCAGTTGACAATATTTTCTTTTATTTCCATGTGTCCTGCAACTCTAGAAGATACCCAGGTTGGGTCAGTCTTTTGGATTAACTTTTATCTAGTTAATGGGAGTACTGGGTGGGGGGCTATTTGGTTATCTTTTTTGTTGTTTTTGTTAAAATTTCATTTATTTGACAGAGAGAAACACAGTGAGGGAAGGAACACCAGCAGCGGGAGTTGGGGAGGGAGAAGCAGGCTTCCTCTGAGCAGGGAGCCCAATGTGGGGCTCGATCTCAGGACCCCGAAATCATGGTCTGAGCTGAAGGCAGACGCCTAATGACTGAGCCACCCAGGTGCCCCTGGTTATCTTAAATAGTAGTTTTCCAAAAGTCTTGTGTTCCAGGAAGAGTTAATATAGAGAGTTCAAAGAAACTGTCTTCGCTGTTCGTTTGTCTTTAAATTCTTGTTTTGGTTTATCTGACTGGTTGACTAGTGTATATGTTGTTTACTTCAGTAGTCGGCACAGTTGGCTCTGTGTTGTGTACATTATATAGGTAAGCTAGGCCTTGTTTCCCACAAGGGATGTTTCTCTGTAGAACATAGATATTGCTAACTCTGGCGTCTTTGTGGGTTCAAGGAAAAGTTCCACATACCCTTATTGTTATGGCACAGAATGAGAGGTAATGGGGGGGCCACCCAGCAGATCTGTCTGCACATTAGGAGGCAGAAGGTCTGGTTTGGAAAACTAAGGAGCCTCTTGGAGAAGGAAAGTGTCAAAGATGCAGCAGGTTTGCAGCCATCCAAAAGGTGCCCCTAGGAAAGGGACATGACATACCTTGTTTAGAGAAGTTGGTGCCCAGGAGATTGGGTTTGCTGAATGGGCACTAATCCCAGTAAAACGCAGAAGAGGTTCACTCCTCAGACTGAATTGGCTCTTTGCCTCCTGGAGCAGAGAGCATGGATTGTCTTGAACCTTTCTGAATGCTCCCCAGTACAAAGTCTTGGTGCCAGTGCCAGCACAGTACTTACTTGAAAGCCCTCTGTGGGGTTCACCCCGCTAGCAGCAGGGCCTCACACACGTACCCAAGAGCTCCTGCTCTGCTCTGTGAAGACCTTCAGATCCTCTGCTGTGACTCACCCAAATGACTAAAACAGCAGTTTATTTTTTTTAATTACTGGTTGGAACAGCTAATACTCCCTTTTGGAACAGCTAATGCTGCCTTCTGGAGGCTGTGCTTTTACTGCAGGGGACTGTGTTGTGACTGAGTGAGGGCCTTGCACCTCTGAATGTCCTTTGAGGTGTGGCCTATCTGCCTCTCAGCCCAAGCAAAAACATTAGGGACTCTAGGCTCTCCCCCAGGAAGTGGAGGGTCACGGGTACTTGTTGTGAGCCCAGAAACTTGAGATAAGAAGCTGTGGACCAGAAACTGCTGCCGGACTTGGCAGAATTGGTTTATATGTGATGTTCCCAAGAGGGCAAAGGATTTTTAATCCCAGATGCTTCTCCAGCACCCTAGGAGAATGAAAAGCAGAAAAGAGACTTTGCATCATCAGACCTGGCTTTGTGTTCCAGTTCTACTCGAAGGGTAAGTCGGTTTCACTAAGCCTTGGTTGGCTTCCTCGTACAAAAGATGAGGGATTCTTGCTTTGCAGAGTTGTAACGGCGGTTAAGTGAGAGAAGTACTAAGACACCTGGAGGAGTGCATAAGCAGAGTGGTCTTCTCAGCTTGCTCATCTCTTTGTATTCTTCCTTGAGTTTTTCATTTGTGGTCAGAACATCTACCGGTAGACTCATGTCCGAAGGCCAAGACCTCAACCATGGAAATGCAGGTGTAGAGTACCACTACTTGATGAAGAACAAAACCCATCCTTCCATGTACTGGAATGACGAACAGGGAACCAAACTGATTGGCCATCATCTACATCAGTTGTCTCGTTTAGTAATTCAGCACAGTGGTGGGGTGTCCCTCTATGTGATAGCTTTAAAAAATGGAAGCTCAGAGAGCTTAAGTGACTTTCCCTAAGGTTTTCCACAGAACTAAGTCACAGAGATGGGGTTTGAACTCTGGTCCAGAGATCTGAGACGGGGCCTTGTATCAAATCTCAAGATTTGTAACAAATGCTACACTTAAATGGAAATGGACTTCCAAGCTCATTTGACCTACCTCTAGGGAAGGAGATGTCTATTACATGGCACAAGGAAGAGAGAAAGAACATCTCTCAACCAGCTTCACTTCATTTAGCACTTTAAGGTAGTATTATTTTTAAGCCTGTGATCAATGAGCAAGATTTGATAAATGAAATTGCTTATAATTAGTTCTTAATTTATGCTACCAAATCTTCATAGAATTTTGTATTTGGCAGCAGTGCAGATAATTAAGTAGTTAGTGAAACCACATAATAAAATGTCTAGTGCAAGCACATGTTGGATCAGAATCGATGTAAAATAACTGATAATTAGGTAATGACTCTTTGACAATACATAATTGTGTAGTAATGGGAGAAGGGTTTTACTTTTTTTAATATTTAATAGGCAGCTCCAAATATTTCACTTACAGAATTGATGAACTTTTTGATCTTGCTGGAAAAAGTCACAATTGTCAGAAAAACAGCAAGTCATCTTCCCCAGGTAGGGTGAATGAACTCATGTAAGCGTAGAGGAAAGAAAAGGCTGCCTGCCATCTGGTGGACCCATTCAGGGAGTGTGGCCCAAGAGTCTAGAAACTAAAGCCAGGAAATTCCCAGCTAGGGGATTTGGCTGGCTTCAGCAGCCAATCAGCCCCCAGGGAAATGGCAGCTTGTGCTACTGCTGTCCAAAAAGAGAAAGCTCTGCAGAGAGCACTGTGGAGCCAGACCCATCCTGGGACAGCGGAGGAGGCATGGGCCCGCTTCCCTAGATTCTGTGATGCAAGAGATTGGATGTCTCTTGCCTGGAAAGGAGGGGTTCCTAGTCTGCCCTAGTGTAGGATCCTTAATTCACGTGTGTGTGTCCCAGGTTTCATGCCTTCATAGGCACATGTGGGGCTTTATGAACAAAACTGTAGCCTGTATTTCTCTGAAGTGTTGACGAGCACTAATAGGGACTTGACTCATTCACAAAGGGAAGTATTTCCTCATGCTCTATATAGCAGGGGCCAGGGAAGAAGGGATAGAGCTCATGTTCTGACTAAAAGGGAGTAGCTTTTATTCAATTCCCATTGTTGGCCATGCAAAAATAGTGATTTTTTGCAACAAGCCAGAAATCTTGATTTATGAGAAATTTATTTAACTGTAAATCCTGACAGCTAATTCAGTGTTCTGTAAAAACCTGGTAGACCATCAGTTTTGTGACCTCTTCCACCACCCGGTGGTAGAACTGTCTAAATATTTGCTGCTTCTATTTTCCTAACTCTCTCATTTACTTCTCCCACTCGAGTTGACTTGCTTCGTACCTGCCTGCCTGCCTGCCTTTTTTTTAGAGTCCTTCTTACCTCTTAAGAGAGAATCCCAAAGATTCCATCCAGATCCTTGTTTGCTCTTTGCTCCTAGTATTTCTGGCTGACCACATCCATTCCCATGACTTCAACTACTGTTTACCCATAGATTCATTATTGCCAAATATAGACCTTTCCAGAACTTTAAACATCCACATACCTAACCACCTACTGGACATCTCCCCCAGGACCATGACAGTGTCAAACTCAACTTACTGTCTAAACCTGCTTCTCTCCCATATTCTTGATCACCATCCATCGAGCTTTCCAGATTAGGAATCTCTATTCCTCTCTCTCCTTCACCACCAGGGACTAAAATCTGTCACGTTAGAAATTCAGCCCAGCATCTCCATCCAGACGGCCACTACCTTAGTGCTCTTCCTCATCTCTTACCTGGGCAGGAAGGGTCACCTGAACCACTTCTGGAGGACTTCAGAGCTGAGTAGCAGAAAGAGACTTAGATAGGTTTGATGGCAGGGAGGGAGATGAAGAAACCCACGTTGGGGGATGAAACAAGAGCACTTTCAGAAGAAGGACTGGGATGGGAAATAGATCCATAGCAACTTGTCATATTCGTTGACATCAAGAGATATGAGCCCCTTTCTGAGAAAGCACAGGAGAACTTTTTCCCCTTTAACTTGTTTCATAGTTACAAAGGTAATGCATTCTCATTATAAGAATTTAGAAAATAATGAATAAAAATATATAATTCTATTCAAATGGAGTTATTTTATAGTTTGTTAGTATTTTTATATGCATATATATTTTAAACAGATGTGGGATCGTATTGTATATGACTTTTTATAATCTTTTTCATGTAGCAATATATTGTGATAACCTTCTGATTATAAAACTAATCTCTGTCAGAAAACCTGTAAAAATAAAAGTTACCAGAAATCACACTGCCCAGAGAAAACCACCAATAATATTTGGTTTACTAACAGCCTGTTTTCTTTATATGCCATATTGTGAGTGTTACTTCAGTAAACCAGTTGTTCCTTGCTAGAAATTGTAGTTTTCTGGTTTTTGCTATTGTAAATAATGCTTTAGTGAATATCTCTGTATAAGAATCTTTATGTGTGTGTGGAGCGCCTGGCTGACTCAGTAGTAGAACATGTGACTTGATCTCCTGGTTGAGAGTTCAAGCCCCACGTTAGGGATAGAGTTTACTTAAAAAGAAAAATCATACTGTGTTTTCTTACTGCTTTAGGATAAACTTACATAAGAATTACTGAAGCAGAGGAACCTCTTTAAAGGTTCTTTGTGTATATTGCCAGTTTGGTCACTAAAAAGGTTGTTCTAGTTTTATATTTCCATTAAGTGCCAGTTTTTACCACTCCTTTGTTAGCACTACAAGACTAGTTTTTGGTGTCTTTTTTTTTTTAAGGTTTTTATTTGTTTATTTTAGACCATGTACGAGCCAGGGGAGGGGCAAAGGGAGAGGGAGAGAGATAAAGCTCAAGCAAACTTGTGCTGAGCGCTGAGCCTGACACAGAGCTTGATCTCACAACCCTGATGAGATCATGGGCTGAGCCAAAACCAAGAGTCGGATGCTTAACCCACTGAGCTACCCAGGTGCCCCAAGGCTAATTTTTTTTAAATCTTCTATTGGGGTGCCTGGCTGGCTGGTAGAGCATGCAGCCCTTGATCTCAGCCTTGTAGGTTCGAGCCCCACATTGGGCCCACGTAGAGATTACTTAGAAATAAAATCTTAAGTTTGCGTGGGTGGCTCAGTCAGTTAAGTGTCTGCCTTTGGCTCACGTCATGATCCCAGGATCCTGGGATTGAGCCCCACAGTGGGCTCCCTGCTCAGCGGGGAGCCTGCTTCCCCCTTTCCCGCTCCCCCTGCTTATGCTCTCTTTGTCTCTCAGACAAAGAAATAAAATCTCTGAAATAAATAAATCCTATATCAATTGATAGACAAGAATGTTTCCAGTGTTTTAATTTTGTTATGGTATTGACAAGTTCTTACATTTTCATATATTAATACATATTTATGTTACATGGTATTTCATATATTTTATAAAATTTAAATTATGTTCTGTGTTCGTTTTTCTACACAGGTGTTCTTTTTATTGAACTGCAAGAGCACATTTGCCATATTTCCGTCCATTTTGTCATTTATCTTTCCATTTTATTTATGGTGATTTTGTTTTGTTTTACAACTAGGAGCTTGTAGAGGTGTTTTTTGTTTTAAGATTTTATGTATTTGACAGAGAGAGGGATAGCACAAGCAAGCAGGGGGAGCGGCAGGCAGAGGGAGAGGGAAACCAGGCTCTCTGCTGAGCAAGGAACCCCATGAGGGGCTTGATCCCAGGACCCCAGGATCATGACCTGAGCCGAAGGCAGATGCTTAACCGACTGAGCCACCCAGGCGCCCCAGGAACTTGTAGAGGGTTTATGTAATCAAACCTGTCATGCCTCTGCCTTCATATTTTCATTTTTTAAAATATTATTTATTTATTTTCTTTTTTGAGAGAGAAGGAGTACATGAGGGAGGGGTGGGTGGGCAGAGGAAGAGGGGAAGAGAGAATCCCAAGCTGACTGCCCGCCCACCCCGGGGTTTGATCTCAAGACCCTGAGATCATGCATGACCTGAGCCAAAATCAAGAGTTGGACGCTTAACCGACTAAGCTACCCAGGCGCCTCATCTGCCTTTATGTTGTCTTTGTTTGCCTTCATGGGTAGAACTCTTCATTGCTCTTGGAGCAGAAAAAATGTTTCCTTGTATTTTCTTACGGCTCTTTTTGGCATTATTCTTTACATGTAACATTTGAATTTATGTTGGTATATGATGTGACATTTAAGAACCTAACTGTTTAATGAATGGTTCCTAGTCATTGCAGAGTAACTCTCAGAGAGATGACTGGTAAGCTCCAGCACTGCCAGCGGAGGTGTCTGTGATGGGAAAGGCACTCCCACAGGCTGGGGTGTGGGGGGTGGGGTCATGGACTATATCAGCCCCCAGCACTGTCCAGTAGAGACTTTTCCCAATGGGCCCTGGGTCTTAGAAAGAAGTCCAGTTGTGGGTGTGGAGCTGAGCCTTGGATCTAGGCAGTCTGGTCATTGACAGGCCACTGCTCAGGGCCTTACGTACTGTTCTGAGAGGGTGTCAGTTACAAGCACAGGTAGCTGATCTCTTGGGTTTTGAAGACTTGACTGTGCAGCCTGTCTTTTAGGTGTGAGCTTGGATTGCTGGGACAGTTGACCTCAGTCCTTTTATGAGGCATTACAGTCCAGCCCTTCTGCCCTGGGGGCCTCCCCTGGCATGAACCCCCTACCCCCACTTGACCCAGTTGGCTCTTGACTCACATTACAAGACTATACCTTGCTCTCTGCTCATAACCCTGCCCTGTCTCACTCCCAGTGACCTGAATTCATTTTCTCTCATAAAGCCACCTCTTTTTTTTATTTTTTTAGAGTAATAACTAAAGTTCTTATCCTTTCCCTCGTGGCTTTCTGCTTTGATCAGCTTCTTCCTACCAAGTCCCCTAGAGCCCCCATCTCTAGCTGCAGTGTTTAGTTAGCTAGCCTCTTCGGTTTTTCAGAAAAGCTCAAAGTGCGTGGCTCCTCCCTTTTTGCTTCTGAACTGCATTTCTTTCCTTATTACTCAGTGTCCACACCCAGGGCGGTTGCCTGGATAAAAATCTGCCCCTTTCCCCCAGTCACCTTTTCAGGCCAGACTTAGGCACCAGTGAGGAATGGCTGTCTACCCAGGCCCAATTAGAAGCTCTTAATTCCTCAGTGGCCTGAGTCTCTGAGATTGTCTGAGCCTCTGGATCCTGTCTGGTTCTCTTTCCTTGCCTTCTCATCTAAGTTTGTTTATTGGGCACCACTAAGCAAAGTTAATGATTATTCCTGTCTTTAGCCAGAAGGGGGGAAGTTATCTCCCTATCGTCACCTATTTCTGTGAAGTTTTCAAGGACTCTGGACCCACTTCCCAGGTTTGGCTGTCCAATGCAGTCAAGAGAGAACCGGCCATTCTCATCCCAGCTGACACTAAGGAGCTTTGTGACATTGGATAAGACATCTTCTCTTGGGAGGATAGACTAGATGATCTCAACTCTTCCATCTGTGAGATCATATGAGGCAAGGAAGAGGGGAAAGTACGTGACTCGATTGTACCTGTTTTGTAGGTTCAGGAGAAGGCTTTTACTCAGTGGAAGTGGAGGAAGGTAGGTGAGGACTTTGGTGGGAACTGCTGGCTCTGAGGAGCCCACGTCTCTGATGCCTGGATGAATACCATATGGGATACACCTCTATCAAAGCAATTCAGAATCCTGCTCATCATTTGGACTGGGCTTGTCAGGAATCAGGTTCGGTCCCCTTAATTTCTTCTTATCCCTTAGAAAAGTGTGATGATCTGGGAACCCAACCTAAATGAGTACATCAGCATGCTTACGAGTCTTTGTGTGGTCATAGGATCTCTTATGCTATGTCCAGCATGGTGGTGGTAGAGAGCAGAGCTAACCTTTTCCAGATATTACTGTGGAGTTCTGCTTTGTGACCTTTTACCCCACCCTGGTTTACCAAAGGTCACCTGGTCTTGGCTACAAGGCTACCTAGCCCAGTGCCTGAAACATGTTAGGCACACAATAAATATTTGTTAAATGAATGTCGTGCTTGTGACCCTGGGTGTACTGTTAGTCTTCTGTCCCTTCTTCTTCGTCCTGGCTGACTTTCTTTCTCCCTTTGGTCTTGTCTTAATTATGATACATGAAAAGCTCCTTCAAACCACTTGCAGAATTTGAGAAGTCGGTCGGGAACAGTTAGGACATCTTCTGGGATCTGATACAAATACCTGTACTTTGACTTTACTCCCTTTCTGCCATCTAATTATGTATGCATCTCAGTGGTCAGGAACTGATTTTCATAGCTCTTGGAGTTGAGTATGTATGTATGTATGTATGTATGTATGTAATGCTTTGAGGGATTGGGGTGGGGTGGAGGGTGGAAGGCGGTCTCATTAAGGGAATGGCTGTAGCTCAGCATATTAAAAAATTGAGGGATTTGAACGGGGCATTGGGATGCACAGACTTGAGGAAGACTGAAAATAGAAATCCTTTCATGGGAAAGTACACAGTGATTGGTGGTGCAGGTGTCCTCCTGCTCTAAAGGTACTAAGCACCTAGGAGCCATAAAAGAACTTTAGGAACAACTTTTTGGAGATGGCTGGGCTTTGGATCATTCCCACAAAGTGTTCACCTTTCTGCTAAAACATCAGAAGACTTCTTTTCACTTTGCTTTGAATGAATACTGTCTCCAGCTTCCACCCCAGTTCCATCCCTTTGGAACAGGAAGCTGGGGCTAAAATGTTAAACAGCTCTCCTATTCATTCCCCTCTCCTTTTATATCCCCCTTGTAGGTATCTCCCATTCCAACCGTGTCCACTTCCCAACTGGGGAAACCCTGGCTGATAAATTCTGTTTAGCCATTTTCAAGCTCCTGTAGGCAACAACAGGCTCAGAAAAAAAAGCCTCCTTTCTAAACCCTTGCTTTTGCCTAACATCCCCTGGCTGCTGTCCCCACATGACCCAAATAAACAGATGATCATGTGAAGCCAGTAAGGCTGTTTGTTTTAAATAGCAAGCATCTCCACTAAGCTCTGGAGCAGATGGGGTATTGGGGGCAAGGGAGAGACTGGTATTTGACTCTGTTCACCCCACTTTTATCTCTTGCTTACCCAACCCTGAAGGGAAAGGTGTCTTCAGAATGCTCCTTTTCAGAAGGGTGCCTTCTTAATGGAATAGAGCTGGGAACTGACAAGAAGAGTCAAAAACTGGGCTTCAGCCTCTGTAAGAGACTTCAAGACTATGACCACTTGAAGGCGGCGGAAGATGCAGATGGATGGAGCTCCCTGAGCATCTTGGGCCACTGGACAGAATAGTACAGTGCTGACCCCAAACAAAATGAAAACTTGGTCAACGTTATTTCGGGTCACTATTAGGTATATTACACACACTGTTTAGCACCGCATCCCTACACACACACCTGTGTATGGCCTTTAAACTTCTCATTTTCTTTGGTTGTGCAGTGGGCCAGGCCCAACTTCACTAGTAGCAGGTGGCAGACTTCTAAAAGGAAGCAATGTCAGGACCAGCACAGATCTCGCCCTCCCAGGAAAGGGGCATTCAATTCCAGGGCAACTGGGCTCTGTTGTTCCCACCCCTCCCCCACCTTCCTTTCCAGGTCCATTATAAGCAAAGCTGGTGGCACCTGGACCTCTGTAATGGCCTCTGCTCATCTACAGAAGCTAGGGCATTAAATGGGTAAAGATCAGATCCCTCCGTAGACTGCTACTGGCAAACAACCCCCTTCCTTCTGTTCACTAGGTTCTTGATTTCCAAGTTCTGTGCAGATTTTCTTTCCTTAGTATGCATTATGCCCTCCAAGGAAGAGAGCAAAGCCAGCAGACATGCTTTTCTACCGGCATTCTGTGCCTCTAAGCTAGACCCCAAAATAGGAACTTACCCCTCTAGGGGCACAGTGGGGATGGGATGAGATGGATTGGCAGGGTGGTCTGCCACTCAGCTGTTCCCATAAAGTTTTGCTTTTGTAGCTTTGTATGATGGTGAAGCCTGGGCTCCAGGACCCTGAACCCAGGTGGTGGTGTTCCACTTTGAACTGGTAGCCATAAAAGGAATTTGAGGCTAGGACCCAGGGGCCATAGGACTACTGGCATTGGGGCAGCAGAGCTGTATATACTCCAGGGTGCTACCAAAGTGCCTTCAGCCAGCCTTTGTGTCACTACCAACTGTACCAGTGGGGCTTGTGTGGCCTGCACCAAACAAGCAGAGCAGCAGGGTTTCAGGTGAAGATTTTGGAGTGGGCAGACAACTTGCCCGTGCAGGCAGTTTGATATTCCCCCGTGATTTTTTTTCGAATTGGGTATCCTGCCCTGCCCCAGAACTGCCTTCAGAAGAGTCGTCCACGGGGTCAAGAATAAATACTACTCCCTCCAGGGCGCGCAGCAACTGGAATAATGAGTGATTTTAGACAAGTCCTCTCTCGTGTCTGGGCCTCAGTTTCCTTATCTGCAAAATGAGACTATTTGGGTACGCTGACAAGGTCTAACTTTATGATTGTACCGCAGGCACCCCCAAATGCTAGCGCAAGAAGCGGCGGTAGCGAGCGCCAGCCCGGGGTCCCGCCCTCTTGGCGAGCGAGGTCGAGACCAGGCAAAGCGTCCCGACCCCACGCCCCGCCCGCGGCCTCAGTAGCCCAGAGGCTGGCAGGGCCAGGCTTCCGCCCTCCACGTTGTTGTTCCCGATTTGGGCCCCGCCCCCTTGGTCTCGGCTGCGGACTCCTTGACTTAACCGCCCCCGCCCCGGCCCCGGAGCAAAGAGTGGCCTGTGGGCCACATTAGGCACGCGTGGACAAAGACAAGAATTTGGGGGGAGAAAAGTGAGAGACTTGGTTTTGAAGGGAGGGTGGTGAAGAGTAAAGGGTAGGCCAAGACACAACTGCAGAATTTCCCTCTCGGCGTCCCACCCTCCGTTCTTACAGTGGACCCATCCGCACCCACGAATATGACCGTGTTAGACACTGGCCCTTTAAACAGAAGGCTGGCGGCGCGGGGTGTCCATGTGGAGCTGCTCCATGCCGTGTTGTCCTGCCCGCCCATTGGCCCGCGGCCCGGTGACGTCGCCTAATAGGATGCGAACGCACTGCGGGGGGAGGAACGGAGGCAAAACGCGGAGCCGGATCATCACTCCGCTCCCTCCGCTGGTCTCCGGCAGCCTCCTGCCGTCAGCTCCGCCCACGGGCGGATCCCGGGGGAATTGCGACAGCCGGGTGGTTGCAGGAATTAGGTCACGTGTGGGTAGGGAGCGGAGACCCAGGGGTCAAGCCAGTCTCTACCATCCTAAGGTTTCCCTGACCTGGAATATCCTTATTTGAGCCAACTTAAGTCTTAAATTTTCCACCCTTCTTTTCCTCCAGGAGGACACACTTCGTTGTGAATGACCGCAACACGCAGCCCTTGCTCAACTTGTGGCTTGCCATCGGGGCGGGGCGAGGCGAGAAAGCGGAAATGCAGGGCGCGAGCGGGGCTGGATATTCTCCCACCCCCACCCAGGCCACGTGTGCGCGCGCCGTCTATAGTGGGCGGGGCCAGCCCGCTCGGGACCCCGCCCCTCCCTTCCTGAGACGCCGCGGCCCTGCGGGCGGGGGCTCCGGTCCGGGCTTTGGCTGCGGCCCCGGTGTAGTAGCGGGGGCGGCGGCCGGGGGCAGCGCGGCTCCTTCCCTTGTTGTGTGTGTCGGTGCCTCCTCGCCATCTTGTTGCAAAGCCTTTTCTTGTCGGCGGGACTCCCGGGGGCCGCGGGGCGGGAGGCATCAGAGGGGGAAAAAGAGAGGGAGGGGAAGGAGGGAGGCAGTGCCGCCTTTTGTTTTTTTGCACCAAATTTTTTTAAATTTGCAAATTATATTTTGCAAATATTTTGGGAAACATTAATTTTTTCTCTCCGTGCTCTCCCGTTCTTCCTGCGGAGTGCGCTGCGCCGCCCAGCCCTGTCGCCCCCCGGAGGTGATCCCTCCCTCCTGCCTGCCCGCCAGCCTGACCTGTGCCCGGCTCGCGGGCCGCAGTCTCGGCCCCGGCGCGCCCCCGGCAGCTCTCGGCGCGATGAGCATAGAGACGCTACTGGAGGCGGCCCGCTTCCTGGAATGGCAAGCGCAGCAACAACAGAGAGCACGTGGTGAGCGGCCGGGCTGGGCCCCTGGGGCACCGGGGAAGGGGAGAAGAGCGACCCTGGCCTCCGAACCCACGCGAATCCGCGGGCAGGACCCCTTCCCGGGCGGCCCGCGAAGCCGGGCAGCGCACGGTTCCGCACAAGAGCCGCCGCCCGGGGAGGAGTGTTGGGAGCAGTAAAATTAATTAATGAATTCATTAACATGCAGCGAAGGACCCGGCTCCTGTGGGCGCCACCTCAGCTGCCTGCCACCCCGCGTGCACCTTTCGTGGGGGCTCCTTTCGCGTGGGCCGGCGGCGCCCTCGGTAGCGCTGAGGATGTGTGAGCCGGTGGGGGGTGGGGTGCGGAATGCTGTTGCGTGGGGGTGGCAGACCCGCGTGTGCGTGCGTGTGTGCACGGGGGATGTGTGATGCGAGCCTCGAGGAGAGCGGATGAACGGACGTGTACACGGGCGAGTGTATAGTGCACACGAGTGGGCGTGTGTGTAACGGAGTGGGGGGTGGGAATTACTCTACGCCGAGCAGCTCCCCGGCTTCCCTGGCCCTGTGGGGAGGGTGCGGGGGGCGCTCCCGGCCGATCTACGCGCGGCTTGGGGCGGAGGCGGCCTTTGCAGAATGAAATGACATCGCGTGTCTTATGATCCTGGCCAGCCCCGCCTGACCCCGCCTCCCAGGGCTGGGCTGGGTCGCGCTTCAGGGGTTTGGGTGAGAGCTGGGCCGATTGGGTGTCTGCGAAACCGCCCGCAGGTCGCTGGGGGCAGTCCCCGGGCCCGCCTTGCTGCGCCCCACTTTAGCCGGTGTGGAATGTGGCGTGTCTGCGCGTTCCAAACCCGCTCTCGGCTGGAATGTTGCGTGTGCCTGCGTTCCAAGCCCGTTGGTTACACCGGGCGGTGACGTGGACGGGCCCCGCCTCCGACCACGTGCACGGGGGACACTCCCGCTGGGGACAGAGCAGCCCGGCCCCTCCCTGCTGCCTCGCGCTCGGCCGGGGGCGGGGCCGGGGCGGGGCCGGCGAGTGGCCTTGCGCCGGGTTGGGCCCTGGCTCCGGCCGCCGGGCACCTCCCAGGGAGAGCCTGTGCGCTGGAAGGAGGAGCCGCCGAGCTCACCTGTCGGTTCTCGCCCCAACCTCCTGTTTTTGATCCCGGGGCGAGGGAAACCCTCAGAATCGCAGGGCGACAGGACATTTAGAGCTCACATATTCCCACTGACGTTTGGGGGAACGTTGTCACCAGGACCTCCTGGCAATACCCCTAACCACATTGTGGGACGAGCCAGGCTGAGAAGGGGCAAACTTTGGCGTTCTCTCGTTAGGAACCGAGGATTTCAGATGCTTCCTGTCCCACCCGCCCTGTCGGTGGTCCCCAGCTTCAGGGTGCTGCAGGACTAGGGGTTGGAGGGAAGGACCTCCGTTTTCCGGACCATTGCGAGGGCCTCGGCCCTGGATCGGTGTGTGTGCGGTATCTGGGGACTCATGTCCCCTCCAGCCTCCCCTCCCCTCCTTCTGCCGGGTTCGTTGTGGTGGAGAGAGTGCTTCGCCCTCCTTTCCTTTCTCTCTGCCTATTGTTGCTTCAATGATGAGTCATGCAGGAGGTAGTAGCGTGTGTTGTGT
>LNAC01000022.1:10430269-10440776 GCA_002007465.1 Ailurus styani | reverse complement strand
GGGGGGGGGGGGCGGTGTGTGTGTGTGTGGTGTTGCCTTGAGGGGCTTGCAAGGTTCCCTGGCCCCAGATTCTCCCGCGTCAAATAGTTCTGTCGCTTGGGCAGCTCGGAGCTGCCCTAAGGCCCAGAGAGCCTGTGTCTAGACCAGACCACGTGCTGATGCTGGTGGCTGCGGCTGGAGCGTCCTCCCTGGAGCCACTGATGATGGGGGCCATCGTCCTCCACCGTCGTCCAATGGTGGGGGACAGCAGGTTGAAACGTGCTAATCTAGTTGGGCCCTTTCCATGCCTCAGCCAATGGGATCCCTCCGAGCAGGAGCCAGAGCCAGAAGGGAAGGGCTCTTCCCTGCTGGCTGGAGGGCCCAGGAGGCTCCTGCAGATTCCCATTCAAGCACTAACTCATCCCTGTAGCTGGTCAAGAGGGCACACAGGTTGGGGAAGGGATCCAGAGGCTGGACAGGTCACTGTTCAGTCTGGGATAGGACCCCAGGCTCTGAGGTGAGGTCCCCCCACCCCGAGTACTGCCCCTGACCAGCCCACAGCTGAGCTCTCTCTCTCCTGGAAACTTTGGTTCTCTCTTCACCATTCTTGTCTTGTGGGGCTGGCCCTCTTTACAGTTCAGCTGTGAAGTTTATAGAATCCCCCAGTACACAAAGTCACTCACTGCCCGGTGCCAGCCCACAGCAGCCCCCAGAGGCTCAGGCGTTGCCAAATGCTATGTTTATTGGTCTGTTAACACTGAGGAGTATAGTTTCTGAGGCAAAAACAAAACAAAACAAAACAAAAAAACCATACACACTCTGCTTCTCACAAAACCACTGAGTCACTAAGGCAGGCACACAATGGCCACCATGCTTGGTGGCAGCCAAGGATTCAAAGACAACAGGGGTAGGCAGTGGGGCAGCTGGCCCCCAGACGGGCTGTGCAGTGCCCAGGACAGGGGTGGGCTAGGGAGACCGTGCTGGAGGCAGAAGGGCCAAGGGACCCTTTCCCTGTTTCTCAAATGCAGGAAGTTTCCAGACCGAAGTGACTGCCAGACAGGCCCTCACCCCTGTGGCAGAGTGGCCCTCCCGGCTCCAGGGCAAAGCTTTAGCCTCACATGTTTAGGGGTGGAGGGCAAGTGGGGATGGCAAAGCAAGCAGTGTGCCCTTCCTAGCACCCCTGTGAGTGAGGCTCCTCCAAGGGGGTGTCCGGGTCTCTAGGCCTCTCTGCCCCCTGAGAAGCATGTGGCAGGCAGAGCTGGCCTTGCTTCTCACCAGGGACAGACGGCAGATCCAGGCACCCTCCCCTTCCCCCAGACCCAGGGACTCAGCAGATGCCTGAGATTGGAGATGGGCTGCCCCAAAGCTCCAGGGCTTGTCCCTGAGAGGAGGCCAGGAGAGGATTTCCTCCCTAAAGAGTCACCCTGGGATTCCTCTTGAGAGGGAAGTGCTCCCCCTGCATTCCAGATCATCCGGCTGGCAAGAGTGTCACTCACACCGTTGTCAGGGAAGCAACTAATGCATAAAGCCAGAGTCAGGCGGTGAGAGTGAAACTGTGCAGGTGCACAAGGGCGCCCTGTGAGGCCGGCGCAGGGCACCAGGTCACCTCAGGCAGCCAGACGTGGTGGCAGTGCTGCTGCGGGGGGCTGCTCCCACCCGGGCCCCCATCTTTGGACTCTTGCACCCGGGCCCGAGCCGGAAGCCTGCACTGGGGCTGGGGTGGGCACATGCACGCCGCCTTCCAAGGGACTCGAAGAGATAGAGCTCGGAGTCCGTTTGCCCCTGTGACCCATGCCGGCCGGGGGCGCCAGGCAGCCTCAGGTCTGTGAACTCTACAGGGCCCAGACTGACCTAGGCAAGGCCATGAGAGCAGTCCAGGCTGAGGCTACAGGTGACAGGGGGACTATTCCCAGGTGTCTAAGAGGGGGGCAGAGTAGGTGTCCCCCAAGGCAGCCACTCCCTGAGGCCAACCCGTCCCTGTCCCCCCCGCCCCCGACGCCTGGCCCGAGGCATCCAGGCCCCTGACTTGCGCCCCACAGGGCCAGCACTGCCCGGAGTCGGATCCCAGGCTCACAAGCACTTTGTTAGGAACACAGGTGGGCAGGCAGGGCCGGCTGGGGGGCGGGCAGTCTCAGCGGCGCTTTCCCCCGCACCTCGCCCTGTGCTGCCCGGGGGCCCGGAGCCCAGGCTCTAGTCAGCCGCTGCTTCCTGGCCGCAGCCCTCACTTGTTCTCTATGAGCATCTGCACCTTGTGGACGAGCTCCCGGGCAATCCGCAGGATCTCCTGGGCGTCATGATGCTCAGCCCGTTCTGGGGGAAACACACACAACTGTGGGGTTGCCGGGGTGGGGGCAGAAGTCTGGGAGGAGCCCTGTGGCTGCCCACCCTGCTGTTCCACCTGCTTCCGGGGAAGGGAGCCCCTCCAACCCTGCCCAGGAGTGGGGACCCCCATGCCCCTGACAGGGGCAGCCAGGAGGGCTGGGGCAGCTCCTACCATTGAAGAACTTGATGATATCAGTGAAGTCCATGTTGTTGTCCCGGATAATCTCCCGGTAGGCCTCCACCAGGGCCAGGGCGATGAACAGGACAAAGTGCTCTGACGAGATGTGCCGGGCCGCCCAGATCACCTCCCACACGGCAAACACGTCCTCGTAGAGCAGCTCTGGGGACAGTAAGGGGCTAAGGCTGAGCCTGGCTCCCCACGGGCCTCTGGAGGGAGCCAAAGGTGGAGACAGAGCTCCAGGGACCCAAGTTTTGGGAGTCTCCCCATTACACAGAGCCTAGTCTAAGAGGAGGGTTCTGAGCCCCAGGTCACGCTCCGGCCCTCCTGCTTGGGGATGGACCCCTTGCGCACCGGGCTCGGGCAGACTTCATCCCTGCATTCTGGTCAGCTGGAGCAGCTGTACCTGTGCAGGCCTTGCTGCTTGAGAAGACTTGGTTGGCAAACAGTCCCCCAAACCATTGGCTGAGGGCGACTGTTGGCAACACTTTGGAATCACCAAAGGAGCTTTTAAAATTGTGGATGCCCAGGCCAGCCAGGCTTCCTAAGTCCAGGGCTAGGTGGGGCCAAGGCATTGGCGTCTCCAAAAGGGTCCCCAGGCGGTTCCCTCCCCAGGGAGGGTTAGGCACCCCTGACGCGGGAGGAGAGCACTCTCCCACCGCCCTGACCCCAGCCCCACCATCCAACCCACACCTCTTACCTCTCTTAAAATCCAGCAAGAACCAGCGGTAACAGAAGTAAAAGTGGGTGTAGTCTCCATTCTGATGCATCAGCTCAAACAGCTCTGAGTCCAGGATCTTGCAGAAGTTGAGAAAGGGAGCAGGACTGAGCCACTGCTGCCTCTCCGGGCCGCCCCCTACCCGCCCCCCCCCCTGTGCTCTGCTGCCCCGCCCGTCTCTTCTCGGAACTGTCCGGGTGTTTGATTCGCTGTCAACCACACCGCTCACCAGAACTGTCACGATTGCGGTATTCACAAGCTGACATTCCCCCTGGATTTGTAATGTTGAAACAATGGTTCTCGAACTAAAGATACTACGCTTAGATGGAAAGGGCATTTTGGGAACACCCCCTGGCCTCCCTGTGGATGACAGATGAGCCCAGCAGTGCCCGGTCCCGAGCCCGCAGGCAGCTGCTGACCTCACCTGGATGAGCGAGCGCATGTTGGCAAA
Organism: Ailurus styani; assembly: GCA_002007465.1. Taxonomy (NCBI): domain Eukaryota; kingdom Metazoa; phylum Chordata; class Mammalia; order Carnivora; family Ailuridae; genus Ailurus; species Ailurus styani. The sequence continues at coordinate 10,437,128 of LNAC01000022.1, read as the reverse complement.
GTGGGTGTCCATGGCGCCCCCATTGGGGAAGTTCTGGCTCATCCTCTTCATGAGGTGGCTGAAACAGCTGTAGGCCAGCTGATCTGAGGGGAGACGGGAGTGAGGTGGCACTGCAGGTGACCCCCATGCCTCACTTCACAGGCGGTGTCCCGTGGTCCGGAGGACACGGTTGGCTCACACCCCCGCCCTTCCAGACCTCGTGGTCTTCTTTCCTTTCTGCAGCCAGCATCAGCCCAATCCCAACAGCACGCTGGGAATGCGCTCTCCCCGCGCCCGCCCCGGCTCGGGGGCTCACCGTTGTCGAGGATGACCAGGAGCGGCGCCAGCAGGTCACACATGCCCTGCACATAGCCCATGTCCAGGTGCTCCCACACGTAGCTGAAATGCCAAGATGCGGTCACTTTGGGTGTGTGCTGTCCTCCACGCTACAGGGAGGCTACAGCCTGCTACCCAGAAGTCAGCCTTTCCACGACCCTGAAGCACTGGGAGGACCATGGTCGACAGCCCACGGCCTCTGTCCTCGGGGCCCTCAAGGGCTCAGGGGAAGAGATGATGAACCGGCTGGGGCAGTTAGGGGGCAATCAGCTAGGCTTCCTGGAAGAGTCTGGCTGAAGCCGCAAAGTGACAGACCTCGAAGGAAGAAGGGGGTGGGATGGGGGGCACAGCAGGGAACGTGTTCCATGCAGAGAGTGCAGTGTGATTCAGTGCCAGAGAGGAGCAGGGCGCCTGCCAGACCTAGCCTCCCCCCCCGCCCTGCCCCCGCCCCAGTGTGGCACCTGCACATGACGTCTCTGAGCCTCTCCAGGTTGGGGGGCGTGAAGTACCAGTAATTGCGGTCACAGCGCTGCACATCCTTGTCTATGCGGTGCAGATTTAAGGCCATAGTATCCAGTAATTCTATCTGAAAGAGCGGGGAGCCCTCAGGAGTGAGTGGGCGCTGGAAGGGACGCCTGTATAACGGAACGCAGGAACCCGGGGACTCTGAGACAGAGCTCTGGGGATGCCAAGGGATGGGCTCAGTGCCCCCTACAGGACCACGAGGGCGCCCCCACTTGCCACCCACCAGCCCCTGTCCCCAAGCCTCGGGATGTCAGGAGGGCCTCCGGGGCTGGCTGAGGGCAGTGCCCGGGGAATGTCCACATACAGTGTAGGCAGCAGCACACACAGCCGCCAGCTCCTCCCCTGCCTCCAGCTCGCTAGCCCGCGAGGCCTTCTGCTGGCTGGGATCTGGGGGCTCCGGGAAAGCACCAGCTGCTGGGACCAGCCCGCCGGGGCCTTCCTCCCCACCGCCATCCTCCTCTTCGAAGCCCACGCTCTGCGCCTCGTCTATGCTCGACTGGATCCCCGAGGCCACAGAGTAATTGTGAGAGGACGGCAGTCCTGAGTCCGGAGAGTCAAACTCCACGGACTGCTGCTGTCCCACCACGGCGGTGCCCGGGGGCCCTGCTCCCAGCTCCTGCTGGGGCTCGGGTCTGCAATCTTCAGTGCCCGGGGGCTGTGGGGGCTCCAGGTCATCCACAGAGAGAAATACCTGGTGGGGGTGAAGAGATGGTGGGGCTCACACCCCTACTCCAGCCCCTTCCCTCAGCGTGCGGCCTCCTTCCTGGGGCCGGAACCAGGCCTCATCCTGGCCTCCACGCCGCACCCGCACCCGGGTTGCCGAGCCTCCCCTCCTGACCCACGCAACCAGCTGGAGAGTGATCAGGCTCCGGGCAAACGGGTAGACACCATCTTTAGCCCATCCAGGCCCCCTGCTCGGCCTCTCTCTGGCCCGGAGAAAAAGCGGGAAGCACTCCAGGACTTCCCGTGGTGGCCGCAGGGAAGGGGAACAGGAGGCTCAGACACCGGATGGCCAACAGGAGGCTGCCTCAGGTCAGGAGAGCTGCACACGAACGAAGGCCGCCACCAGCCTGAGGGTGGTGCGAGCAGCCCGGCGGGCGGAGGCCGGAGGTGTGAGGGAAACAAGTTCTTCCTATGTTCAGTACTGGACGTTCAGCAGAACAAGACAGGAAACTTCTCTAGCAATTGCCTAATCAGTTACAGGAGCTTCATACCAGCTCAGGAGGGGGATAAGAAGTGAAAGGTAAGGTGTTCTGGATTTGAAACAGTCTGCCACTGCGGACAAGTCCCACAAAAGAGAAAAGAGACGTATACAGATGGTTCTGTTTTTCTATTTGGACTACGTAGGGAAAGGGATGCTGTAAGGAGTTTTCACTTTGGCAGGAAGCATGAAGTATTGGGTGAGAATCAGGAAAGGCAACACAGCCTCACGTCAGCAGTTACTGCTGCTTGGGGGCTAAGCGGGGACACCGGTACGGACTCGGGACGGCACAAAACCCAAAGCCAGGGAGAGAGCATGCTCACGAATAGGGGAGTAAGAACAAGGCACATGGAAAGGAGTGCAAAGAATTCCCTTGGTGGTTATATTTCTTAGGTCTTGTTCCAGCTTCAGTTCTCTGTTAGCGCAAGGATTTAGTAAAGTAACAAGAATAGACGTTATCTAGAGAGACAATTCTAAAGGAAAAAAAGCATAAGTTAGTAAAAGAACAGGAACTTCTTATCGTTTCTGGTTTGGCCCGGCAGCTGTGGTCAGGGACTCGCTGTTCATGGAAAGGCAGGGGTGAGGCTGGGAGAACTGTGGAAGCTCTGAATGAGCTTTGCGCAGTCAGCTCTACAGGGGGACGGAGGACACCAGGGGGGGCTGCCAGGAGCCCGCTAAGTGCTGTCCTGGTCTCTGACCAACGGTTCTCGGTGAACCTCCACGGTCAGAATAGCAGAGCTGAGGAGGGGGCGGGGGGGACACCAAAGCCCAGAGAAAAGGAGTTACTCATCTTACTGGCCGTGGACCTGGGACTCCAACCCTGGGCTGTTCCTAGCCTTGAGAGATCTCTGTACAAGGAGGACTTCCCTAAATTCTGATACAGGCTTCTTTCCCCACTTGTCCATTAAAACAGAACACGGTGCACTATCTCATTTTATTCCTGCGACACTCAGAGAAGTGGGCAGCAAGGGGACCGTCAGCCGGTTTTTCAGCAGAAGAAAATGACACACAGACCCATTAAGCCATTCTCCCAGTTACTCCTAGAGTTCGGGCTGGTGCTCAGGACTCCACTTTACTCCTACAAAGTGCCAGCGGCCCCTGCCCCCAGCTCCCCCAGGTCCCGTCAGGCTCACGTCATTGCTGATGGTGGAATCTCGGTGGACAAGGCGCTGCACGTGGCTGTCAATGCTGCTGCCCGAGGAGAACTTGGTGAGCGTGGCTGGCTGGGCCTCCCGCTCCCGCTGCCTCACCACCGCCTCGCAGGCCTTCCACTCCGCCAGCACCCGCTTGTACCTTGCTGCCACTGCCGAGTCCACCTGTCCCAGAGCACACCGCGACCACGGAGGTGGGGGAGTGCTCCCAGGGCAGCTGGAGACCAGGGTCGGGCCTGGCGGTGAAGACAGCGGTGCTGCTGTGCTAGCACCTTCCTCTGCCATGTTTCTTTCCGGCTGGGGAGGGGCCAAGGCTTGAGAGGCCCCTCCCTGGGGTCCCTTGGCCCAGCTCTCCATCTCTCTACCCCTTACCTGCTCCATCTCTTTCCTGCTCATGCCAAACTTGTAGTGGCCAAGCAGAAAGGGCCAGACGTCCTTACGGATCTCGTGCTCCACACCCCCGTAGTAAACCTGCCTGAGCAGCTCCAGCTCCTTGTAGTTCTGAGGGACCCGGGAAGGAAAGACCGTATAGCCTCCGTGGTCACTGCAGCCCAGCGGGGCGACCCCACCTCCATCCCTCCCATGGGGGGCTGGGGCTGGGGACGGTGATTCCGTCACTCCACAGAAGCCCGGGCAGCCCTGCTTTGCGGGGGGCACGTCCTCCCTGCCCCAGATCACAGCTGGATGAGATCCAGTTCAACCTCCTTTCCTTCCAGGACAGGCAACAGGGATTTGCCGGAGGTTTCAGAATAGTGTAGAAGCAGACTAGAACCCGCCTAGCCCCCTCCCCACGGAAAGCCACAGACCCAGCTGTCTGAGATGCTACCGTGACCTGGGCCTCCCCAAGGCCCTCAGTCCCGACCTCTACCACATTTCACTTGAATGGCCATCCAGTCAATGTGAGCTGCTCCCAGGACAGGCTGCCCCTTACTCCCTGCTGCCTCCTCCCCCGCCCCGCCCAGCCCCAGCCCCGGCTCCGGCTCCAGCTCTGGCTCCCCAGGGCGTGCACCTTTTCATCCTTCTGATACTTGCTCCACACGTCCTTGGTGAGGCCCCCCGAGGCCCCTGGGGGCCGGGCAGGAGGGATGATGTTGTGACGCACCAGTGCTGACAGATGGGTCCGTACTGTGGACAGGTGGCGGCAGTAGGCCAGCCCTGTGGGGGGCAGGACCCATGACAATGGTACCTCCCCCAGTGCCCTCCCCTCTCGGCTCCACCTCACCCTACACTCACAGCCATAGAAGGCCCGGGACACAATCTGCCTCTTCATGCTCTCGCACAGCAGCCTGAGGGGCAACCTGTGGAAATAACCTGGCTCAGAGGGGAGGGGACCCGGCCCCCCTGGTGGGAGGAGGTTGAGAGGGAAGGACATTCTGGTCTGGGGCCAGGTAAGCTGCTCGGATGGTGTGAGGAGTAGGACCCTCGACCTGGCAGCAGGGGTGTGGGCTCCCTGGGCCTGTCAGTCACTCCAGGTGGAGCTCCTGGGACCTAGCCTGAACTCCAGCCACCCAAGGGGTTTGGGGCAACTAGCTTCACTTCATGTTAGTGAATCTTGATTTCCTCAGGTGAAAATGGAGAGAACCATCTCAGGGTCACGAGGAGGGACAGGTGAAAAATGAAGTTAACAGGTAGAAGAGAAGAGCCCGCAAAAGCATCAAGGGCCAGCAGACGGCCGTCACATGAATGGCGTCCACACACCTGGCACCTGGCAGGTGCCCAGATATCTGAAGCATGTCCTCAGATGCACAGCCTGATGGGAAGGACAGCGCCCGCATGCTGAGTACCTACTATGTGCCAGGCACAGCTCTGGGCATTCAATGAGTCACACAACTCATTTGGTCCTCACAAGTACCTTAGGAAGGAGGGGGTACTATTCCCATTTTACAGATGAGGAAAGTGAGGCTCAGAGCCATAGAGGCTCACAGGGACTCAGTAACTTGTCCAAGTCACCTAGGTAGCAGAAGGGAAACTGAACCCAGCTCTGTCCAACTTGAGGCCACCCTGTCAGACAACCGACACAGCCGCTAAGGGCAGAACGCACACAGGCAAGCAGACGCAGCCACAGGGCTCACTCACCGGTCGGGGACGCAGCTGCAGGGGCTGGGGGCGGCATATGGGGAGCTGCGGGTGGAGCAGGAGAGGCAGGAGCCCTGGCACAGGGACTCCAGGTGCCAGGCTGGCAGGCTGGGCCCAAAGCCCTGCATTTCGATCATGTCGCCAGCATCTGAGGACAGGAAGGGGGCCATGGTCAGGGCCTGGCAGGCCTCCTCCCCACAAGCACCCTGTAGCATGTCCACCTCTGTGCCCAGAGCTGCAGCTACCCGTTGGTAGAAAACCACCAAGGTGGCGCCTGCCTGGTCCAGAGCCCAGAGATGGAAATGGTGGAGAGAGAGGGCGCCTGACGTTTCCCACCCTCTGCCTAGTCTTTCTGCGTGGGATAAAATACTTGGTCTGAGTTGTGGATACTTGTGTCTGTTCTTGCCATCTCGCTATTGGCAATGGAATAAACACTTGCTTTTCTAGAGGGAGGAAGGGAAAAAAAGAGAGAACAAAAGCCTAAGCTCTCTTAAATGCCCCAGCTGGCTTGGCCCTTGACGATTCAGCCTCGTCCTCCTGGGCAAACTCGGAGATGGGCAGGAAGGTGCCCGGAATGCGGCAATGCTTTGAACCTTTCCATAGCAGGAGTCTCCACTGATCAGAGCTCCTGTGGCTCCCGGAGCCACTCGTCCCGGTCCCCAGACCTCACCCCTCTGAGGGTTCTAGAACCTGTCGCAGGTGAAGGAGGAGCACTGCTCCCCACCCAGCCCAGGTGCCCTTGCTGCCGACTCACAGGGGTTCTTCCTGAGTTCTCCGGCCTCGCCCCGCCGGGCTGCATTTAGCATGGCGGCCTCCTCCAAGCACACAGGTGAGCTGGCAGGCAGGGCAAAAGTCCCAGCGCTGTGGGGCCACTGCGGAGCGGTGGCTGGGCACCGAGTTCCCCCACCCAGAACAGTGTGCCCGGGGCAGCCTCAGAGGACGGCTCCGCGGACACCTCTCTGCCACCAGCGGGTGGAGCCCTCTCAGCCGGCCCAGCTGGCCTGAGTCAGAACTCAAGACCCCCGAGAGTTCCTAGGGCCCAAGTGGGGCAGAACACTGCCCCCAGGGGACTCTGGCAGGTCGAGTGAGTCACAAAGACGAAGCAAAGTAAGGGCAGAAAGCGTAAGGACCAGGAGATGACCCAGGAGGGAAGGGGGCACACAGAAGAGGCAAGAAGGAAAGACAGCTGTATGTGTGAAGGGGAGGCTTTTTTTAAGCAGCATTTTTTTGTAGGAATCACAGCCTGGGCCTGGGCCTGTTAGGAGTCTGGAGCAGACCTAGGCCTGGCTTTTGTCAGAGTGAGCCTTGATGGGGAGGGCAGCCTCTTCTCAGACCCACAGCTGGGATTTTTGTAGCTACCTGGCCCTTCAGCTCCACCAGGAGGCAAATTAAGGGAATGTACTCGGTGTGGACGGGCTGGTGCTCTGGGAGTGAGGAGTTGCAAGCCATGCCCCAAACTGGGAAGAAGAGGGAGGGGACAAATGCAGGAGGGGTGGGGCGGGAGCCTAGCTCCCGCCCCTGCAACAGGCAGGAGAGAGGCCAGTCGTGAGAGGGAGGGTGGGAACACGCCCAGCCAGGCAGGCGGCAGGCA
>LNAC01000022.1:10404576-10430109 GCA_002007465.1 Ailurus styani | reverse complement strand
TGAGGGGAGGCGCGACAGGTGCGGAGGATGAACGGTGGGCACACAGGGAAACAAGCTCATGCCCAGAAAGAAGGGCCCAACCAAGGCAAGACTCCTGGGTCAATGCTCTTCACCTTAATTCTCCAGGAAGGAGCTGAACCAGCCAGCACTGAACACTGCATCTCTGAATTAACCCAGTGCGGACAGCTGGAGCTCTGGAGTGACTGGGTGAGGGGCAGCAGGCTAGACCTGGGGGTGGGGGTGGGGGGATCTGCTGGGCCAGCTTTGACTCTGACTCTCTCCTCTGAGCATGAGGAAAGTTTGAAGCAAAAACAATCAGGGTGGTTGAACCCCACAGCCCCTAAGACTCCGAGTGAAAGGTGCCTGGCCTGGAGCAGAATTAGAGTGAACAGCATCTCTGCTCTGTGGGGAGGTAGCAGGGAAAGGAGGAGGGGTGGGGAAGGGGGAGGAGAGTCTTGGACACCCGCCCCTTGATTCACATGCACAAGTCAAGCATGTGGCAGGCCGGAAAAGCAACGGCTAGTAAAACGGACTCAACAGTGTTGTCATTATGGACTGGGGTGGGGGCGGGGCTCCCACATCACAACCCCAACCACCTGCCAATTCTCCTCTCATGCCTCCTCTCCTCTCCCCAAGGACTGGGGCCCAGGGGCTGCATACTGGGTCCATCCGGTTCCCGAGTTCCCCAAGAGGAAGCCCAGACAAGGCCGGAGGCCTCTGAACTCCATGGGCACGGAGGCTTCTCTGACCCTGGAGGCCTCAGCCCTAATACTGGTTGGGGTTGGGCTTCCTAGCGCCAAGTCTGCCAAGACAGGGGCTCTGCTGGGACCCCCAGCCTCCAGCCTGATATCAGTTCACACGGTAGGAAAGGGATCCCTTGTCCTTCCTGACTCAGCCTTCCTACACTGCTCCAAGTCCCTTAACCAGTAAATAAGCATCAGCCCCGAGCCCAGCTTTGCAAGGAACCAGATGGCGGGCTGTGTGCAGAAGTGAGGCTCCCCTGCGCTTCCGCCCAGGGTGGACTGTGGGTCCTGCCAGGAGGGCTACGAGGGAGGCAAGGCACAAGGGCAGGTACGTGGCAGGTAGGGGGCAGCCGCTAGGGCTGTGCTGAGGCTGCGCTAGGTGTGTGCTAGGCCACAGACTTAGTTTCCCGGGGAGTGGAGGTGGGAAGGGCGGGGGCGCTCACTGCTGATCTGGTGTCTGGGCTAACGAACTGGGCTGTTGGCAGAAGTTTGTGGGAGCATAAGGGGAGTGTCACATATTCTTAGATACCCTCTGTAGGCTAAGGAAAAGGGGAGAAGAAGTTAATTCTGTGCCATGGGAATGGGTGGGGATGGAGAAGTTCCCTTAAGCTCCAAAAAAGCTGGCTCCGGCCCCTTCATAACCAATTTTCCCTTGAGCATTGGGCCTAGACTCCTTAGGTCCCCTGGCCGAATCACTCGCTATAAAGCATGGGGTTCGCCTTCTCTACCAACCTATCTCTGTGCTAAGAAGGGTGTGTGGTGGACAGAGGAACCAACGCTGAGCAGCTCTGGGAGCTGGGCTGGGTCGTTTACAATGAAGGGGCCGCCTCTGTGATCACAGACTCTGAAGTCTGGGAGGGTGGGAAACACCTGTCTTAGATCTCTGGCACATCTATTTCTAGATTTCATGCTTGAAGCAGCAGGCAGTACCTGCTGGAGCCGTCAGCCTTGCTGGGTAAACCCAGCCCTGGGTCTCTTTCCATGGTGGCTCCAACACCTCACCTGAGCCACAGGACTCATTCGTGTGAGCTGTCCAGCCCCCACCCCTGCCCAGGAGGGGCCTGTACCTCTATCCTGTTTCTCTTAAGTCAGAAGTCAGAGGTCCAAGGCCAGGAGGCCAGTCTTCCCAGCCAGCAGGGGAGAAAGAGAGAGACACTGCCTCAGGTTTGCCAGCACGACCCCCAGGAGTGGGTACAGCGCTTGGAAAGACATTCAGGTTCCCGAGAGGCAACCGGAGAGTCGGATCTTCCTGCCAGAGGATCCTCCCTTGAGGGCATGAAGCCCTCTCCCTTACAGACTCGATGGGGAGCCCCGAGCCCCGAGCCCCCTGCTCTTCTCGCCAGCGCCTCTTTCCACCCTCCCTGACCTGCCTCCTGCTGGGGGACCACCCCAGTCCCGTAATGCCAACACTGCCGTCTGAGCCCCTGCGGCGGTGGCAGGTGGGCCAGGGGGTGGGGCGGGGCAGGGATAAAAACCTTTCATCGGATTGGGAGCTGTGAGGTTCCGCGAGCAGATCATTGAGAGCATCGCGTGCAGTTTATCCTCCTCTTCCTCATCATCGTCCACCGAGGCCGCGCGGCTGGCCGCTAGGTGGTGGTAGTTAATAGTGACTGCTCAAAGAGAACGGCGAGAGAGGCAGAGGCATGAGGACCTGGTCCTGGCAGGAGGCACCAGACGCCCTCCTTGCGGGGAGGGGGCCAGGGTCTGGGTCGCCTTGAACCTGCTGGGTGCTGAGAACGGGCTGGGGGACCGAGAGCTCTCTGGATGATTTACTGGGGAGAGTGCGGAAGAGAGTGAGGGCAAGGCGGCAGCTCCAGAGCTCCGTTGGAGGAGGGCCTGTCTAGGAAGAACAGAAGACGGAGAACTGACGGGGGAGCAAGGGGAGTGAAAGACAGGGACCAGTGGGGACAGGCAGGCAGCTCAGGAGCTCCCCAGCCCTGGCCAGAGCAGGGCACGACTGTTGGCAGATGGATCCTGATCATTCTCCAGCTCACGTCACGGTCAGGCTGAACCAAATCTGCGGATTACCCCAAATCCCCCTCTTCAGACTGTAAGTCCAAACTTCTTCAAGGTTTGCCCAGAGCAGCACATGAGGAGCCTGAGTCACTCCGCTGGGTTCCAGCTCCTGAGGGCCCTGGTTTGCCTTCTGGGGACACAGTCCTTAAAGCAAAGTGACCAGAATTGGGAGATGCCAAGGCTTAAAGAGGGGACGTGGAGACTGAGTCATCTCAGCTGAGCAGCAGCCCAAGATTAAATGCCAGGCTTACAAACACGTTCTGACAGAAGGCACGGCTCCTAATTAGGCACCTCTGGGAGGGGGATCCCCATGGCTTGTGCCCATCAGGCCTATTGGGGCTATCTGGCCTACGGCTATGTGTTTGCTGTCTGGGGCATCTGTTTGCTAATGCAGAAAAAACTTGCTGACAACTTACTGGCACAAGTTAGGAAATTTAGGGACCAGGTGGTCCAGTTGGCAAAAAAAATGCTCTGTGCCAGGAAATTCCCTGAGCTTATCGCCAAGACTGGGGAGTGTGGCCCAGAGAAACCTACAGGGAGCAGTACCACTCAGACCAGAAAGGGAACTCTGATGTTGGCGGATACCTACAGACGGGCCCCGGGGGCCCAGAGGTGTGCGTCCAGGTGCGGCAGGACTCACAAGCGCCAAGCCATCTCTCAGCCCCCAGTCACCAACGAACCCTGGGCAGCTCCAAGTTTCACCTTCTTCAGGTGTACCCTTACTCCACTAAAGCTCCTCTGACCAGTAGCTTGTCCAAGGAGGGCTCTGGCTCTGGGGGAGTCAGGGAACAACTTGCACCATCCAAATAGAAGCACTGACCCTGCACCCAGGCTGCCTTGTGGAGGTCAGGCTGCGGGACAGGGAGGAACGGAGTTCTCCACCTTCCCTTTCTAGTCTCACCACATTTTGTTTCTCGGGCCAGTGCAGGAAAGCCTAAGAGAAAACCATACAGTATTGGCTGAGCCAAGAATCCTGGGGTGACGTGGTAGGGGAAGACAGCCAGGTAGAAGAGAGGCAGCTTCTCAGAGGGTTGGTCTGCAGGGAAGGTCTGGTGAGAGGCCGAGTATAACGAAACGCTCCTCTCGACTTGACCTGGTCGGTGAGTGGACCTCGCCTGCCATCCCTCCTGCCCCGGGTGACAGTGCACCTCCCCACCTCCCTGAGCGTCTTTCTCTCTTTCTCCACGGATGAAGCTTGAGACACTCACTGTGCTCGTGCCTGTGGCCGGGGTAAATGATCCGGAACACATAGTCTGTGGCCCGCCTGGTGCCCATCTCCTCCACATCCATGGTCCGCACACTGCTGCGTTTCCGTAGCTTGGGGAACACTTTCCCCTGCGGAGGGAAGGGCAGGTGGTTGGCCTGTGCAGGGCAGTGTCTGATCCCGGGTCCCGCCCAAGGGAACCGCTGAGAACTCCACGTGGGGAAAGGCAGGAAGTGAGCAGAGAGCCCCTTCCACTCAGAGGGTCCCAGGCTCTGAGGTACCTTCCCCTGCTGGGTCCAGAGCGGGGGCTCTAGCTGTCCTCGGGGCAGCAGCCCATTCTCCAGGCAGGACAGAAAGGACAGCAAGTGTCCTCCCTGTGGGAAGTGCAGCGGTGGCCTCTGGATGCCATCCTGGCTCACGAGCACGAGCGTGCCACCGCTCTCTGTGGGATGTACGCGCACGAGTGAGGCTGGGCCTCCCTGAGACCCCGTGGCCACCAGCACGACCCAGCCAGCCAAGCTTCCCGACCGGACGCACGGGCATGATGGGAGGAGGACAGGACATTCAGTGGGCCATGCACAGTAAGTGGCCAGGAAGGAGCTGTTTCTCTCTGTCCTCAACCCTGTGCCCAGGACAAGGGGGGCTCACTTTGCTGGTGGCAGTGGATACAGACGATCTGACTGAAGGGAACAACCAGGGCATAGTCCCAGTAAACGCTGGAAAGGAACCAGATCGGAGTCACCGTGTTGCGAGACCTGTCATCCCACTTTCCCCATTTCCCACCGCCAAAACCTGGAAACGACCCTGAAGACAGGAGGACTGTGGCTGAGAGGGGACCTCGGCCAGTCATGTCCGTCTGGGCCCGTGCTCCCATGGCACAGAGCCAAACGGTCTCAGCTGCCTCGAGCTTGGCTCAGGCCAACCTCTTCATGCCCAGGCCTGGCTTGATCTTAGAGAGCTTGGGAATGTCTCCAGGCAGCCTAGTCCTGCAATTCTTGGCACTGGGATAAGCAGTGAGGCCTGCCACCTAGAGCAAGCTGAGTCTGGCCACCCCCCTGCCTGGAGTCCCAGAACCCCCACCTTTTCTCCAGCTCAGAGTCCCCCAGAGTCCCGTTCATGAGCTGGTTGGGGGTCCACTTCAGAGTTAGGCTCTCTGCAGCCTGGTGCAGGGAGAGGTAGCCGGGGACGGCCTCCATGTCCTCCTTCTATGGGGAGGAGACACAGCAGAAAGCAGAGGTGACGAGGTGCTGGGGCTCCCCAGAGAGGCCTCTGAGACCTAAGCTCCGAGCGGGGGCTGGGGAGCCCGAGCCAGCGCAGTCACGGGACCCGGGGACGGAGGCCAGGAGGAAGGAGGGGGGAACACGAGCCACACGCAGAAGTGGGCCCCTCCTCTCCCTGACTGGGCCGGGGCTACTGGCTCTGTCCTGTCAGCCTCCTGGATGCCGGGTATGTCCCGGGCCAGCCCCACCCCAAGCCGGGTGGCCACCGTGCCTTCCAGCTGCCGTTCCCGCCTCTGGACAGCCTGGTTCTCCGCAGCGCAGACACTGACGGAGTCGGCTGCCGCCAACAGCCGGGCATGGGGCGTATGAACCAGAGAAGTGAGGGGTAGGGCGCCTCTCCCCCTCCTCTCCAGTTAAGCCCTGGAGGAAGGGGACAAATGTGACTGGAAGGTTCCAGTCCTGGGCCTTTCAGAAGAGGGAGAGGAGGGGTGGGCATGCAGTTTCCTTACCGGCTGCACCAGCACATTGTTCTTGCCGTAGAGGAGCCGTGTCCTTGAATTTTGGTGCAGGGACTCCACGTACTCGCGGGCGCAGGCGGCCAGCCTGTCCTCCGCTGCGCTGCCACTCGAGTGCCGCTTCCGGATCTGTGCAGAAAAGCATAGCTCAGCCCGCAGCCCCATGACATCCGTCTCAGACGATGTTAGGCTTCCACGCAGACCCTCTCTAGCTGACCCAGGGGTCCACTCTGTCCTGGGTCTGCTCTCGGTCACCCTCTGCCCTCCCGCCACAGACCACCGGCGTGTTCCTGGCATTTGTGTAAGTGCCAGCAGGGATGAAAGGCTCTCCCGAGGTAGCCACGACCTTGGTGCATCTCTAAGGTCCAGCCTGTGTCTGCAAGGAACACGGAGGCCAAGCCACCCTTCCCTGCAGGCCCATGGGCATAGCCTGGATAAGTATAAGGGGTGGGGAGAGGGATACCTACTCCTAGGGCTGGGCGCTTTGCAGGGGAGTCCTGGCGATTAGGGGGACCCCGGATACGGTGCCTCTGGACCAGCTCATCAGCGGAAGGGTCAGTCCAGTAATGATCAGCCGTCTTGAGCTTGGTGTACTCCAAGGCACAGGGTCCCACTGTGAAGACAGGGACAGTTAGCTCGGATGGTGCCCCCTCAGCACCTGCCCCTCAGCCCCCACTGTCCTCTCAGGCTCACCTAGAAGAGAGGCCAAGATAGGGCCAAACACAGGATCTGCCAGTAACGCCTCCTTCTCGTAGTACTTGCTGCCAGGGGGAGAGACAGACAGGGGGCTCATTCCAGGGCAGTCAAGCCCACCAAGTACGGACATCCCCACAAAGACCCTTTCATGTGAGTCACTAAGAAGAGATGAGTCCATAAGGACTGAGCTTTGTGGGGTGCCCAGTGTGGTCTATGCTTTCTGGGTGCGAGAAGGAAAGATGGGACGTGCCTTTCAACTGCTGGGGATGATCACATGTTCTGAAGGACAGGGCTGAAGGACTGCTCAGGAGGTGGGCCCCAGGGAGGGGCTGCTTGGGGGATGGGGCACTCACCTGCAGTTCTCCACCAGGTACTGGATGACCCTGTCCAGCACTTTCTCGATGAGCGCCGTGCGCACCCATATGTGCTTTAAGGCCTGCATGCTGAGAGCTGGGGCCTTCCCTCCGGCAGAGCCATGTCTCCGCAGGGCATCCTGGCTGCCTGCGGCCGCCGAGGGTTTCCTGCAAAGAGAGGGTGGGCTTCAGAAGTGGAGGGCCTGCGGGGAAGCCCCGATAGGTGGCGCTAGGAGCAGAGTTCGGTGCCACGAGAACCCAGAGGACTGACTAAGATGAGGGGTTCAAGTGGGTGCTTGTGTCCCAAAGGAGCCGACCCCCACCCTTCTCTCACCCCAGGGACCTTGCAAGAAACGAGCCCAGGAAACCAGCCTGGGAAGTAGCAAATGCCAAGTGCAGAGAGCAGAAGGGAGTGATGGGAGGAGCTGGCCCAGGGCTCACCTGCCCTCTACTTGTTGCTGTAGCTCCTGTACCTTGTGGCAAATCTCCCCAGCCACTGGGCAGGTCTTCCCCACCTTGGTGAACAGGGCAGCCATCTTGTCACTGAGCAGGAAGCCGGCAGCACGGCGTCTCAGCTGATGCAGGAGGCAAGCCTCCACTGCACCTGAGCCACAGAGAGAGAACCAGCACCTGAGCCTAGGCACGAGGCGGAACAGGAGAAACGTTCCTCTTCCTCACACCTAGGGAGAGCGGAGGGTAGGGCAGGCCCTGACCCTGACCCGAGCTGGGATGGGGGGGAGGGGCTTCAGTCAGAGGCAGGCCAGGGACATATACATACCCCGACCTGCCTCCAGAACTCCCCTCCCTGTCTCTCCATCCCTGCCCAGGGTGGACCTGCAGGGGCTGGCATGCCATCCCGTCCCTCCCCCTGGCCCTTGCCTGGCATGCACATGGCTCCCGTGTGCAGCACTGCCCCGGGGCCGTGAGGACCAAAGCTGCCAGTTCCAGTGGCTCCTCCCCCGCCCACGAGGGCAGGCATGGACAGCCCCGACAGGACAGGGGCAGCAGGGAGCACACAGCCCAGCAGCCCTCCCTGAAAGCATGATGATGTGGTTGCTAAGGAACAGGGCTCTGGGAAGGAGGTGAAATATTATGAGGTCACTGCAGAGATCAGACCCAACAGCGGCTCCTGAATTATTGATGAGCCCTCCAGCTGAGCGTGAGAGATTTCTATTTCCCATGCTGGGGGGATTTCCCTTCACTCATTCATGTTTTTAGGGGCTAGACTTATTCTCTCCATCCGGATCATGCAGGAAGGAAAGAGGGACTTGAGGGGGAAAGTGGGGAGTTGCCCCAGGCACGTGTAGAGTCTAAAAATATTAGTATGTAGGGGGGGGTGCTCAGGCATTATGAGGGAAAGGCCCAGAAATAGGAAGGGTGTTGATCATCGTCACATAGTGGCAGGGCCAGAACCATGACCCAGAATCCTAAACCCTGGCCCAGGCCCTTTCACTTCCTCCAGGTGTGTTGGGGGGCCCACAGGTGGGAGAAGGAGAGCTCCCCTCATGTCACAGGTGCTCTTTCCATATGGACTGACAACAGTGCTGTGCCGGAGGTGGGAGTCAGAACAGGGTCTGGAGCTTAGCACGTGGCCACTCACCACCCCAGGAAACAAGGGGAAAAACACTCTGAGCCTGTTTTCATCTACGAAATGGGGCTACTTCTTAGGTCTGGCATGAAACGTCACACGGGATGAACTGAGTGAAGTCCTTGCACGAGTCTGGCACACAGGAGGCGCTCTGTCCTTGTCGGGTGCCTGAGTCCTCAGCCCTTTTTGGTGAGATCCTGTTCCA
Source organism: Ailurus styani (assembly GCA_002007465.1). Taxonomy (NCBI): domain Eukaryota; kingdom Metazoa; phylum Chordata; class Mammalia; order Carnivora; family Ailuridae; genus Ailurus; species Ailurus styani. Next base: position 10,421,569 of record LNAC01000022.1, on the reverse strand, counting down.
CTGTTAACCTGCAAGGGCTGGGTTTTTGCAAGACCCCGTCCTGGCAGGAAGAGGAGAAGGGGATCACAGGCTGCCGGGAGGTGGGTGGAGATGCTGTTCTCTCGGGAAGAGGGGAATTAAGGCCCCATCAACTTGACTGGGCCTAGTGATGTTAGAATATGAAGCCTAGCCTTAGGAAATAACCACTGATCCCAGGCTCTCACCTGGTTTTTGTTCTCATTTTCAGTAACTGGCAGGCAGTCACTGCTATCCTATAAGAGTTTTGTCTGGTCCTTGCTTGTACTCAAGGCAAGAAGTTGGAAAGAGTTCTGGGGACTGACCTGGAGGCCGGAGCCAGGGGAAACAAGGCAGGACCCTCCCTCTCCTAGGAGCTTCCTACTGGGCTCTTCCCTGCTCAGGTCTCAGAGGACTTTCTTTTACAAGGCACAGCCTTTCCCTCCCAGCATGTACATGTGTGTGCACACGTGTATACAGACAGGTATACCTACACATATCATGTGTATATGGGGCGAGCGGGGGACTCTCCACTTAAGTGTCCACATACTCTACTCCATGGTTGTCCCCTTGGTCCCTGGAGGTCCTGTGTGGCCCTGTGGTGCACAGGTGAGACCCAGTCTCTTGGACCTGGGGTTGCACCACTTACAGGAAAGTGGTGACCACTTCCTGGGATGGCACTCCTCGTTCAGAGGGGGAGAGAAGCAGCACTGAACATGGCCAGAGTGGCAGCAGGTGGCACCAGTCCTGCAGGGAATCATATGCCTCAGTGATGTGACTAATTGCTGGCATAATGAGCCATTAGCCTTCCCACCTTCCCTAGGAGACTGCAAACACAGCCAGGCTGGGGAGCCGGGGAATGGCGGGTAGTAGCGCTCCCATCCCGCCCGGCCTCACCCACACTCTCAGGCAGCCTCTGAGCACAGGCGTTAGGGTTCTCCGGAGTGAGCAGAGGCATCCCTCAGCAAATACTGCAAGTAGAGCATATTGAGAAAAGTCCAAACATCATGCCTGTACCCTCCTGCTCTCCCCACAGCCCCTAAGTTCCTTCTATGAAATGCAGGCAAGGGGCCAGGAAACATCTGGGGAAGGAGAAATCCCTCACAACTCTCTACCTTCCAAGCAACGTAAATGATCCTCTATGCCAGGAATTCTTAACCCAGTTCCATGGGCTCCTTGGCCAGTGACTGCTCAAACTACACTTGCCCTTCCCCATTCTCACAGGGCTGTCTGCCTGCCCTCCTCCGAAAGTCAGCACATGCACATCACAAGCATTGCGTGCAACACGTAGGCACGAGAGTCGTGACAACAACCCTAATAATAGTTGAGAACTACTATCCTTAGAGGGTTTGTGGGGGAGCTTCTGTGCCTTCCAAAGACCCCCCCAAATATTGCATACAAAATCACGGGTGTGCTCCAGCATGCTTATGTAAGTGTTTTTCTAGATAAAGTATCCATGATTTTTAGCTTTTAAAATGGGTGCTTGACCCCCAAAAGCTTTATTATTTTTATTTTTATTTATTTGACACACAGAGAGAGATTACAGGTAGGCAGAGAGGCAGGCAGAGAGACAGGGAGAGGAGGAAGCAGGCTCCCTGCTGAGCCGAGAGCCCGATGCGGGCCTCGATCCCAGGACGCTGAGATCATGACCTGAGCTGAAAGCAGAGGCTTTAACCCACTGAGCCACCCAGGCGCCCACCCCAAAAGCTTTAGAATCCCTGCTTTAATACTTTTGGGTTGAACTGAACCACAGACAGTTCCACTGGTCGAAATTCAGAGGTGCAAATACAAAGATTCTCCCTGCCCCACAGCGTACAGTGAACACCACTCAGAACTCGGTTGCAGAGCCATCAGCAATGAGGTCCAATTCTCCTGCTGCCCTCACTCCCCAGGGAAGGGCTCTCACGACGGTCAGGCACCCTTTCCCGGGAGAAATCATCCAGAGGCCCATGCCTTGCCTTTCCTGACTGAAGGCCCAGAGCACCAAGCAGAACTCCGGCACCTTATTCTGCTTTCTGCCCCACGCTGCCACCATGACCCCTCCCCAGGGTGGAGGGCTGTGGCAGGAGATGCCCATCATGGCTTAAGCACCAGATCAGCCCAACCCATCCTCCTTCTAAGTGAAGGCTCAAGACTCCCAGTTCCGCTGGGGCCTGGTACCACCTACAGCCACTCTGGGTCCGCCAGAAGAGGGGTGAGACATCCCCTGACATCATCGAGCTTATTTCAGATGAGACAAATATGTTCTAATTAATACAGACCAACACTATTTTTGTTGATTAGTTGGAGTGTAAAAGTTTGGGTGAATAAATCAAAACAAACAGATGTGGTTCAACAAGCCCAACACTCTCATTCTTCACCTTGGCCTTCCAGAACTTTGGAGCTAAGGTGCCGGATGAGCGACGGTACCCTCTCTTCTCTATCATCCCATTCCACTGACAAGAAGCCTCAGGGAAATGCAAGAACCTTGCTGTGGACATCTCTCCCAAAAGGTCTGGCACCATCTTCACATGGAAAAGCTGGGAATTACAGGCCGTGACTAGCCCTGGAACTTTCCCTCATCAGCTTCTGATGTCCAGTAAGGTCTATTAAGTTATGGGGCTTAACAAATGCTAAATGGGCTGGAGACCAAAAGTGCTAAGAGAATCCTCTAGGGCACCCTCCAACAAATCCTTACTGATGTAACCATTCCAAGGAGTCCGATTTAGAATAGAGGAGACATTGGCAGACAGAGATGGAAGGGACCCAGGAAGTTACTGAATCTTCTCAGGCCTTGCTGTGGGGAGGGCTGACTGGCCCCACTCCTTTGCAGGCAGCGTGGCACTGTCTCTCAGTAGTGCGAATAACCTCTGACCCAGTAACCCCTCTTCTGAGAATCTAGTCTACAGATATAACTGCAAGGTTACTTAGTTACAACAACAAGAGACTGGAAACTATCCTCATGTCCACCAACGGGGACAGGTTAAGTAAATATGGTATATTCATACATACAGATTATTCTACAACTCTGAAAACGAGTGAGGATGTTTTCTAGGAACTAACAATGAAAAGTCTCCTAAACCAAGACGCAGGGCAGCAGGATTGCATGCCTTTTCATTACAAAAATGGTGTAACAAAGAATATAATTTCTTTTACTAGGGTAAAAAATTCTGGAAGGATGCATAAAAAGCAAAAGTGGTAGTGGTTACGTGTGGAAATGGGTAATTAGAGGGAAAGTGGGTGAACGGAACCAAGTAAAGGAGTAAACTTTACACTGTGTACCTTTTGTACACTTTTGATTTTTTAAAAAGATTTTATTTATTTATTTGACAGAGAGAGAGATCACTAGTAGGCAGAAAGGCAGGCACAGAGAGAGCGGGAAGGAGGTTCTCCGCTGAGCAGAGAGCCCGATGCAGGGCTCGATCCCAGGACCCTGAGATCATGACCTGAGCCGAAGGCAGAGAATTAACCCACTGAGCCACTCAGGCACCCTTATGCTTTTGACTTTTGAGCTAGGTAACATATTACCAAATCAGAATACTAATTATAATTATTAAACAGGTGACAATTCCAACCCAGATTCCGCAATTCTATTAGGAGATGATGCTAGAGACTTTCTCTAGCCTGGAGGTGAATCACAACTCATAAAACCCAGAAGGGTTGGGTCTGTCCTTCACTAGCTCCCTCAGCAATTCCGCCCAACTGGCTTGGTTCCCCACTCTCCCAAGAGCTGGGCTCTGCTTAGCTTAGCCCCAGGTGATCTGAGCTAGGCAAGGACCAGAGAAACCATTCAGTGGGCTGGGACACGCTGAGGTAGCTCGAGGGCCCATAAGAATGGACTAAAAGTATGGCTGCCCAGGACATGCAGCAGTGGTTGAGAAGGATCCTCAATCAGCCCAGGGAACCTCAGCCACATACATACCTATGTTTAAAACTGTACTCAGCAGCCAAGAGACCTGGTAATAGCGGGATCCACTGAATGGCCTTCAGAGAACTAGGCCAGTTGGTTGAGATGTAGGGACACTGCATCCAGAGTTAGCACGGCCTGACGTGAAGGCTAAGCCCAAGGCTCTGAGCCAAGAAGGGACGGTAATGGGAAGAGCAGGTGTGGCAAGTAACTTCTGCACCCCCACCTCTGCTGGCTGCCATCTGTGCAACGGGGGAGTTTGGTTGTAGTTTCCATAGAGAACCCACGTGAGGAAAGTGCTGGGTGGAGCAGTCAGCCACAGGTGGCTGGTTTGGATCCTGGAGTTTTTGAGGATACGACTTAGAGCAGAATTTTTATTTTTTAAATAGTTATTATTAACAAATTTTTAAATATTTTTTTTATTTGAGAGAGCGAGAGAGCAAGCACACGCACGAGCAGGGGTTAGGGGTTAGACTCCCTGAGGAGCAGGGAGCCGCCAGAAACAGGACTCCATCCCAGGACGCTGGGATCATGACCCGAGCCGAAGGAAGATACTTAACCGACTGAGCCACCCAGGCGCCCCTTAAAAAATATTTTTATTTTTATTTATTTATTTTTTTTTTAAGATTTTATTTATTTATTTGATACACAGAGAGAGAGATCACAAGTAGGCAGAGAGGCAGGCAGAGAGAGAGGAGGAGGAAGCAGGCTCCCTGCAGAGCAGAGAGCCTGATGCGGGCCTCGATCCCAGGACCCTGAGATCATGACCTGAGCCGAAAGCAGAGGCTTTAACCCACTGAGCCACCCAGGCGCCCTAAAAAATATTTTTAAAGTAAGCTCTATGCTCAATGTGGGGCTCATACTCATGACCCCAAGATCAAGAGACACATGCTCCACCAACTGAGCCAGCCAGGTGCCCCTGGAGCAGAATTTTTAAAAGCTGAATGGCTCGGATGGTGGAATCAAGACTGCCAGGAGAGCAACACCCTCCCTGGAGATAAAGGAACGGGTGGAATGGGCAGCCTTTTTTTAAGTAGGAACTTCCTCCATCTGCCAATGGCAGAAATCACTATTTTGCGTGTATCGAGTGAAGTGAGAGAGCAAAGGGGGGAGAGGGCAGGCATCATCCACCTCTCTCCTCCCCACTTCCCCAGCTGCTATTTCCACCCAGGGATCTAGAGCAGCTGCTTCCACCCAGAACAAGCATTTCTATGGCAACTAGAGTATACTTTCTCTCCGCCGGCACAAGTGACGCTGACGGCTTCAGCTTTCCAGGGCACTCAGCCTTGTTCAATGCCCTAAGACAAGAAAGCAACGCTCCCATTCAGGCTTTCATTGTGAGGAGAAAGCACAGCCCTGATTGTCCAGAACCCGGCAGGTGAGAAAAATGAAATTCCTACCACATATATCTATCTTCTTTGCCCCGATGGAGACGCAGAATCTGCGAGTGCAGCACTCACAGTGGCTTTGCAGGAAAGCAGGCCAGAGCTGGCCTTGCTCAGCTCAGCAAGGGACCCACTGTCTCCCAGAGTATCCCGGAACACCCCGAGGCCACTGTTTGGTGAGCTGAGCCATGTCTCACAGGGGCCAACTGCTCTTCTATGCCTCAAGGCTCCTCTCCTAGGTGGGCCACACGTGTAGACCCAGCCCCGGGTAGCACGGGCTTTGGAGCAAGAGGACTATGGATTTAAAATCTGGCTCCTTTCCCTACTAGCTATTTGACTTTGTGCAAACCACTAAATCTCTCTGAGCTTCAGCTGCAATAAGGGAAAAGAACATTTCCCATCTCAATAGGTTTTGAATGACCAAGCAACAGCCTATGCAGAGGTGCAAAAGTCTCCTTCATTACTTCTCAAGTACCCTGATCATTAACATTGGTCCCTTTCTTCCCCACACCTCAGGCCCAACCCCTGCCTTCTCTCCTGTCCCTACGGATGGCCTGGCTGTGCTCCTCTCTAAGGTACCCTGTCTACCTATAATTGGGTTTCAGCCCCTTTCACCTCTCAAGAACATCATTCCAGCAAACATCACTTCTCTTCCCTGGATCTTTAATGTTTCTATTAAATCTATTAGGTTCTTCCCACTTGTACATAAACATTCTGTAGCTTCTCCAACTCAAACAACAAAAAAACCCAAAAGACTCCACCACTACCACCTCCCTTGGTCCTATACCCCCATTCAGGTATTGAACCATTTAGTTGCTCCCCTTTATGTAAAATTTCTCAGGAGGATTGTCTTTACTCACTGTATCTCTTCTTCCTCCTTTATTTTTATTTTTTTAAAGATTTTATTTATTTATTTGAAAGAGAGACAGCAAGAGATGGCACACAACCGGGGGGAGAGGGAGAAGCCCCATGCAGGGAGCCCAACGTGGGGCTTGACCCCAGGACACTGGGATCATGACCCGAGCTGAAGGCAGACGTTTAACCACTAAGCCACCTAGGCGCCCCTCCTTTTTAAAAAAACAAAAAACAAAACTTCATTATGGAAAATTCCATATATATACAAAAGTAAAGAGGATGACAGAATGAACACCATGTACCTATCACCTAACCCAAGTCATGACCCATCTTGTTTCAGCTATACCACCCCCGACCACTTTTTCACTTATCCCCAGATTATTTTGAAGCAAATTTTAGATATCATATATTTTTATCTATGACCATTTCAGTAGGGATCTGTAAAAGACAACTCTTTCAAAAAGATGTATATAATACCTTGATTGCACCTACAAAATTAATAAAACTTTCTTAATATTATTAACTTCCCTGAGTTCCTGGAGTTCAAATTTCTCTAATTGTTTAGATGCTCCAAACTCTCAGAAATACGGATTCTCAGATGAAATCCTGGAGAAGGTTCTAGAAGACTTAATGGGGAAGGTTTTAGGATCACTTTTTTTTTTAAGATTTTATTTATTTATTTGGTAGAGAGATACAGTGAGAGAGGGAACACAAGCAGGGGGAGCAGGAGAGGGAGAAGCAGGCTTCCCGTAGAGCAGGGAGCCCAATGTAGGGCTCAATCCCAGGACCGTGGGATTGTGACCTGAGCGGAAGACAGACGCTTAACGACTGAGCCACGGAGGTGCCCCTCACGTTTTTTTGTTTTTTTTTTTTTTAATTCCAATGTAATTAACATGTGGTGTTATGTTAGCTTCAGATGTTGAACCTAACGCTTCAACAGTTCCATACTTGATTCAGTGCTCACCACCATGGTAAGTGTGCTCTTAATCCCCTTCACCTATTTCACCCAACCCCCCGCCCTGTAGGATCATTTCGAGGAACAAAGTAGAAAGTTGCTGGTGGTGGTGATGATGATAACAGCAACGTTTATTGAGCACCTAATGCATACCTAGCTCCATGCTGTGTGCTTTACCTGTGTCACTCCGTTAGTCCTCACATCAACCTCCTGGGGTGGGTTCAGAGGTGCTGAGTAACTGGCCATGGTCACACTTAGTGTCTGGGCTACAGACCACCACCACAGGCCCTTAGCCTCGTCCCAAGGCAGGGTAAGAGGAGTCACTTCCCCAGGGGGCCTTCCTTCCTACTGGATATTTTGCAGATGGAAGGCAGAAGCCAGACATCCTGAGAGTGAGCTGTTCATTCAGTACGGCTGGGAAGAAGAGAGAAGGAATCCCTTTCACAGACTAAAAATGGCCTGGAGTCTGAGTCTCAGCATGTGCTGAAATAGCTCGGGCTGCAGTGTCTCAGGTGTGAGGCAATCCTGCCACAGCACCTGCTTCTCTCCCAGCTCATTAGCAGCCCCTCGCCATTCCCCAGAGGAGCTCACCGAGGCCGACCTTCCAGGCTAATGAAAGCTGCTTAGCAACGGGCGAGCGGGGATGTTAATAAAGCCCTGCTGCAGTTCCCAGCTCCACAGACTCCACCCCTGTCTCCCATTACAGCTCATCTTCAGCCTGAAGCAACAATCCTCACATTGAGATCCGTGCAGGGAGAGCTGGGACCCTGGTCACCGAGAGGCAGGCCTGACCTGGGCCTGGCCCTGCCCCCAGTGCCGCCGCCTTCTTCTTTTTTAAGATTTCATTCATTTATTTATTTGACAGAGAGAGAGAGAGCGAGCGCACCCGTGAGCATGTACATGAGCAGGGGGAGCAGCAGAGGGAGGAGGGAGAAGCAGGCTCTCCGCTGAGCAAGGAGCCCAACGTGGGGCTCGATCCCAGGACCCTGGGATCATAACCTTGAGCCAAAGGCAGATGCCCAATGACTGAGCCACCCAGGCGCCCCCCACCCCCAATGCCTTCCGTGCAGAGGAGACATTAAGAGTCTGAGAACCTGCCGTGCCAGGCCAGCTCTATAAATCTGTTCTACCCAGCAAAGGTTAAAATCCAAACTCGGTGACCAATCAGAAGAGAGCATACAGAAATACTGTGGAGGCAGCCACACCTCACCGTGAGCCTGCAAGCGGAAGGGCAGGTCCAGAGAATGGTGGCTTCTCCAGCGCTCCAGTGCCTGAATTACCTCAGATCCCTGATGGGAAGAGTGTAAATGTGTCCTCTTTAAGTACATATATTATTATTGCAAATGCAGAGTTCAAAGGTGAAATCTGGGACAGTTTGGTATTTAACCCTAACCTTGAGTTGCCCCAAAGTAAAAGCTAAAAGTACCCTGGGGCACCTGGCTGGCTCAAGAGGAGGAGACTCTTGATCTTGGGGTCGTGAGTTTGAGCCCTGCGTGGGGTACTTATCAAATAAATAAAACTTAAAAGAGGTTAAAAGCCTCTTGCCCTTGGAGGGAGGCAGTGGCAGGAGACATCAGCTTACACCTGGGGATTTAAGAAGCCACAGAGAAATCAAGGTGCGTTAATTTGATTCAACAGTATGTCTTTTTTTTTTTTAAGATTTTATTTATTTATTTGACACAGAGCGAGAGAGATTACAAGTAGGCAGAGAGGCAGGCAGAGAGAGAGGAGGAAGCAGGCTCCCTGCTGAGCAGAGAGCCCAATGCGGGCCTTGATCCCAGGACACTGAGATCATGACCTGAGCCGAAAGCAGAGGCTTTAACCTACTGAGCCACCCAGGCGCCCAGTATGTCTTTATATTAAACGTTTCAAGGACCATATTATAAAATGAAATGCAAACTTGACAAGCCTTTTTTTTTTTTTTAAAGATTTTATTTATTTGACAGAGAGAGAGAGATCACAAGTAGGCAGAGAGGCAGGCAGAGAGAGAGGAGGAAGCAGGCTCCCTGCCGAGCAGAGAGCCCGATGTGGGCCTCGATCCCAGGACCCTGAGATCATGACCTGAGCCGAAGGCAGAGGCTTTAAACCGCTGAGCCACCCAGGCGCCCTTGACAAGCCTTTTTAAGATAAAAAAGTGATATCAGAGAATCCTTTCCTACCGTGGTAGGTTTGGGCTTATTCCCCAAGCCCCAGCCTCCACCTGCAGGAGGGGGCAAGTCACACAGGCCTGATCCTGACAGCCACGCGGTGTGGTTGGAGAAAGCACACAGAGAACCCCCCCAACCCCTCCAGGCAGGGCTTGCCAGCAAAGCTTCCTCACAGGCTTCCTACGGCAGCCTGACCAGCTTCTGGACAAACACTTCTCCTCCTTGTGTGGCTAATGGGAACAGGGGTCTGGCACAACTCTCCTGGGTTTGCCCAGGGTCAGGGCTCAACCCCGGAATTCTTCAGTTCCATTTCCAAGGTTTTCCAGGAAGATTCTGTTTCCAGTTCAAATATCTCTACACTAAGAAGCTGAGAGCAACTCATCCTGCCCAGGCCCTGCTCTCCTCTGCCAAGAACAGAGGGGCCAGGATAGAGCAGACGGCCCCAGTGCTCTCCAAGGCTCTAGGGAATGTGGCCACTCCGTGGTTAATCCAACCTTCACAGCCTCAGATCTCTTAGTATCTTCTCCGCACTCCAATTCCTCCCAGAACAAAGCTGAATTCTGGATGTGACTGGGACAACAGCAGGACCCAGTATAAGACTGGATCTACCTCAGACTAGAAACGCATTTCTGAGCATTTGCCCAGGGGTGAAGGAGAGTGGCATATCAAGTCCTCAAAAAGCCAGAATGGGGGCGCCTGGGTGGCTCAGTGGGTTAAAGCCTCTGCTTTCGGCTCAGGTCATCTCAGGGTCCTGGGATCGAGGCCTGCATCGGGCTCTCTGCTCTGCAGGGAGCCTGCTTCCTCCTCTCTCTCTCTCTGCCTGCCTCTCTGCCTACTTGTGATCTCTCTCTCTCTGTATCAAATAAATAAATAAAATCTTAAAAAAAAAAAAAAAGCCAGAATGGGACGGTTGGGTGGCTCAGCTGTTAAGCATCTGCCTTCAGCTCAGGTCATGATTTCAGGGTACTGGGATCGAATCCCACATCCGGCTCTCTGCTTGGTGGGAAGACTGCTTCTCCCTCTCCCACTCCCCCTGTTTGTGTTCCCTCTCTTGCTGTGTCTCTCGCTGTCAAATAAATAAATAAAATCTTAAAAAAAAAAAAAAAGCCAGAGTGGTGGAGTTTTCCATCAATACTTACCAATTCTTTCCTTTACCTTCTCCCAAGAATCCCTGATTATGATCCTATTGTATGATGCATGTAAATGGTTTTCAGATAGGAAAAAAGTTTGATCATCGCTGCTTTAAACATGCCTTATTTTGAGCCCAAATTGGGATTTATCTCACCAATGAATACCAATTTTGGCAAAGCCCAAGGATTCCTCTTTCCATGGGCTTGACCTAGCTTTATACTGTTGGCAACCCCTCTTGCTAACATTCCCCTCAGTGACAGAACTGAGCCCAAGGCAGGGGCAGCAACTGGCAGAGGCTTGGAGATGCCTTTTGTTTGGCCTACACATTTTTAAAATATGGGAATTATGGGGTGACTGTGTGGCTCAGTCCTTTAAGCGTCCAAGTCTTGACCCCCGGATCATGAGTTCAAGCCCTGTGTTGGGCTCCCCCCTGCGCCTGATGCCTACTTAAAATAAATACATAATGGGACTTAGTTATCAATCTTCAAAAATTGGGAAATTTCATATAAAAACCCAGACTTCTGGCTTCTCTTAATAAAACAAAGGCCACGGCAAGCCTGGGCTGGCATTCCCGCAGGAGCCAAATGGTGGCAAGCGATGCTCAGTTTACCCCCAGCTCCCACCACCACTGCCTGCAGTTTCACACCTGGACAGCTTCCTGTGTGGACCATTCTTGTCTGATTGCGGACATTTAAGTTTGCACAGGCAGACCTAAGGCACCTCTGAGATCCAGTAGAAATTTGGAGACATGGGACTATTTCAGAGACCCCTGTTCTGTTTCAGCAACCAAAACTGGCTGAAAGTAGCAGCATTCCTTTTGAGGGTAGTATCTCTGTCTGCTAGAAAGAGCCCTGGGCTTCCAGGCAGGAGACAAAAGTAAAAGCTCCACTGCTTCCTGGGGGCCCGGGACTGATCAGAGGACAGCGGACAGTCGCTCTCATCCTAACTGGCCTGAATGTGGGATACCCACAACTCATCCCTGCCTCTCTTTCCCCTATTCCCCCTTGGCCACCCGCATGGGGCGCCCGTGCACGAGCTGTCTGTGCTATTTTATTCTGTTTTCTGTATTTGTTGTATGTGGTCTGGATAGGGAATTCAGCCATGCAGCAGAGCCCTTCTGGTGACAACGACGGATAGTGGCTGATGTTAGGGGCACACAGCGCAGGTGGAAAGGAATAGAGTTCTAATATTCTTCGAAGCCACTTACTGCAAAACTACCCTTCTTCTCCCCTAACACAGGTTTTGCCTGAGAAAAGGTGAGATTAGATTGCTCCTTGTAAACCAGGGAATCATAAAATCATCTCAAAGCACTGGGAAACTTACCCAAAGGGAAGATGATGGGAAATCAAATCCTGCAAACCTAGTTTCAGTCTCAACATTCAAAAGAGAAAGAAAGACATTTCCTGAGCCCTTACAGTGCTAGAAATGCTCACATGCATCGTTGCAACCCCTACAAAAATTCCTAGAGATGGCAATCACCATCCTGTTTTTAGGGGAGTCAACCAAGGGTGACAGAAGTTAAGAAACTTGTCACAGATGACATAAGTAAGCAGAGCACCTGGATTCACGTGAATCCTCCAGCTATCACTCAGGCTCTGCTCACAGGCTATCTCTCCCCAGCTGCTCTCTCTCAGCTCTGTTTTATTTTTCCTCATACCTTTATTACAGGATATATTTATGTGTGCATTTGGTTTTCTCTCCCCACAAAATGTAAACCCTTGGGGGCAGAGATTCTGTCTACCTTGCCACTGCTGTTTCCCCAACCAGAGAACAGGATCTGGCTCCTGGCCGACCCTCAGATTTGTTGCTACACTGATGGTGGGCAGCTCTACCTGCCTCACCACGGTACTGTCAAACAGGGTTCCTTCCCTCACTTGCTCCTTTCATTCCTTCCTCTCAGAAATACACAATCTGTCTTCTACACAGCCCAAACACCAATATCAGAGGCCAAGGAGAACAACACAGAGATGGCAAGCTGTCCCCTCAGAAAGGGGGCTGAAAGGAAGACTGAGTTCTTGGAAATTCAAGAAAACTCAAGTGTATCTGTAGAGACAGGTTTGCCCTTGCAAAAGCAGGAGTCTTCACAGAGAGGAGGAAGGGATGCTTCATTAACGACTTTTTCCTTTGTGAGGCGGGAGGGCTTTTAGCTTTCCCTCCTTAGCTCACGTTGTTCTGCACCCAATCCAGTGCTTGGAGAGCTGGGATGCCGGAGCAATACAGATGCGATTAATTAGAACACAGATGTGCACAGAAAGCACCCCAAAACACAAACCCTTCCCCCAAAGTTAAAGTAAAAATAAACCAGAGCAGTGGTTTCCAAGCCAGAATTACCTAGGTCAGGGGTTCACAAGGTGTGGTCCCTGGACCAGCAGCATCAGAAATGCAGATTCTCAGGGCCCAGCCCAGACCTACCAGAATCAGAAATTCCAGGGTTGGGACTCAGAAATCTGTGTTTTAACAAGCTCTTCGGGTGACTCTGATGCACACAAAAGATCAAAGGAACTAGATATATGTAGATCCTTGGGCCCTAGAGATCCTGATTCAGTAGGTCGGGGACCAGGCCCAGGGAGATCTCAAACACTTCAGAGTTGGATTGTAACTTGCAGCCATATTTGAAAACTACTAAACCTGAGGACTGTTCCTGCCTTGGCCTGGGACAGTGTCTGCAGTTCTCAACCCATTTGCCATCGGCCCCCGGTCACTCACCACACAGAGCAATGATGTGGCTGCTATCCTCATGCACAAACTTCCTGGTGACAGCCTCCTCCATGATTTGCTTCACCTGTGGACAAATGGGCAGCATCTTACTTATTTTTCTGATCAAAGGCCTGTGGGCAAGTAAACAGCTCGGCCCTGCTCTCCTGGTCTGGGTTCGGACACTTGCAGTGTAGAGAATAAGTAGGGATGGGATAAGTGGGGAAGCAAAGTGTCTTCTTGGAAAGGCAACCAGGAAGAGAGGTCACAAATCCACCAAGCAATCAGTGCAGATGTGTCAGTCCAGGAAGAAGTGCCCCACTGCGGAGGACAGGATGCCACTGGGTCATCTGTACTTAGCTGGAGGGCTTCTGGGCAGACACACTGTCCTTTTGGGACAAGCTAGCTCACTACAGGGTATGGATAAGCAAGCTGCCCCTCATTTACTCCCTCTGCTTCAAGGTTAGGCGAAGGTTCATCCAGGCCTCAGAGACACTCTCCACATGCCTGCAAGCCCAGCCTTCTTCCTGTCTCAATAAAACCCTGATGTTTTCAGTTTCTACCTGGATATAAAAGCTTCCAGTTACCTTGTAAGATGAGCAGTCACATCTTGCTTTAAAAAAGCACTTTTAAAAAACCACACACACAGCTTTTTTTTATTGATGGATAGTCAAATTATAGAAAAAAGTAAATACAATTATGCAGCCTGATGAATTTTCACAAGCCGAACACACCTGTCAAACAGATGAAGGAACAGAACATGTGACCAGCACCCCCAAGCACCCACCACCGTCATACTTCCCGCCAGTCACTACTCCCCCCTCAAGGATATCTGCTATCCTGACTTCTTATATCACAGAGCCATTTTGTGGGTTTTTTATACTTTTTACAGATGGAATCAGTGTGTAGTGTTTTGCAACTGGGTTTCTTTTGCTCTCTGGTATGACTGAAGGGTGTATTCATGTTTTATGTACCGGTGGATCATTCATTCTCTATTGTGTTAACACGCTGCAATTGACTGGCATGTGAGTAGTTTTCAGCGTGGGGCTGTCATGAATAGCGCTACTGTGAACATTCCAGATGTCTTTTAGTGGACATAGGTGCTCATTTCTCTGGATTTATATTTCTAGACAAGGAATTTGATACCGATAGTCCACTTTACTAGATTTTGCTAAAGAGCTCTCCAAAGTGGTTACACAAATTTACACTCCCATCAGCAATGTATGAGGTTCTAGTTGCTCCCAACACTTAAGCCAAGCATTTTTGATGTCCTGGGGGAAACTGCCAAGAGTCAGCTACTAATACTAGAGATTAGAGGGATGGATTACCTCAACCCCAGAATAAAATCTGACAGATCAAGTAAGCTCTGGGCAGAGTGTGTCTTTGCCATTCTTTGGACAAGGCATGCAGTGTTCTGATGCTGCCTTCACTCCCAAGGCCCTCACCTGGGACTGTACAGTTTGGAGAATAGTAAAGCTTCTAAAGCCTGGGGAGGAGGGCAGAAGGACCTGGAGGCTTCTCTCTACCGGAAACTGCTAATGATTAGCACTGAGGTAAAGAGAAATCAGATTGATCCTAAACTCTAAACTGTTAAAAAGCTTCCTAGATTTCTTCCCAAGGGGAGTTTATATTTTATGGAGCATAAAGTCACAGCTCAAAGACCCGCAGGCATCTGAAACAGGCGGGTAGGGCAGATTTTGGGGTTCGAAGGACTTACAGATGACTCTAGAATTACACCAGAGGTTTTGGTTTTTGCTTTTTTAAAAAAAAAGATTTTTATTTTTATTTGACAGAGAGAGAAAGATCACAAGTAGGCAGAAAGGCAGGCAGAGAGAGAGGAGGCAGGTTCCCTGCTGAGCAGAGAGCCCGATTCGGGCCTCGATCCCAGGACCCTGGGATCATGACCTGAGCCGGAGGCAGAGGCTTTAACCCACTAAGCCACCCAGGCACCCCGCACCAGAGGTTTTGTATTGAAAGACCACCCTTGCCTAAAATTATCCCCACTGTTTCTACTCATAGAAGAGGAAAGGATATGTTTCTCTCTAAATCAAGCGCTGAAGGCAGAAAGGAACTAAGAATTGAGAGGTTAAACTCTGTCAGGTAATACACATAGCTGTGACATATTTTGGACATTTCTCACATTTGTTTAGGGATCATTCTTGGAGTAGCATAAAGAGCATTCTAAGTATTGAAAAAAGAATCACGGTCTTCCTAGAAATCCTGCCTACATCACTGATCAACCCTAAATTTGGATCACACCAACAATCCTAGCACATATGTCCATATGTTTAG
This sequence comes from Ailurus styani, assembly GCA_002007465.1. Classification (NCBI taxonomy): domain Eukaryota; kingdom Metazoa; phylum Chordata; class Mammalia; order Carnivora; family Ailuridae; genus Ailurus; species Ailurus styani. The sequence goes on along the minus strand of LNAC01000022.1, from coordinate 10,406,230 downwards.
GACATGTTTAGGTATGGCTACTTTTTAATTCTTGTTTATTCTGTTTATATGAGTCTCTGCCCTAGATTGCTTGTTTCCTTAGGATAACCCGAGACCTGGGATTTCCCTTTTCCTTGGGAAGACCAGAGCTGGGGTTTAAATGCTGATCTGATAATACTCCTGGCCGAAAATACTTTCTTGCCCACTTCACAGGAAAGTCATGAGGGAGCTCCTCACACAAAGCTGGAAAACGTGATGGCTTCAGCTATTTCTCTTTCAACAAGAAGGAAGGGAACAAATAAATGTTAGGGCACAGTAGCCAGGCCATAGTTAATGCAGGAGAACCATCCAGAGCCTTCCAGAAGTTTGAGAATCCAGAGTCTTCTCCAATCCTGAAACTCTAGGAAGGAGTAAAGGAACCAATAATGGTAAGCTTTTATATATGAAGTACATATCCTTCTTTCAGACATGAAGAAATTAAGACTCAGAGAGGTTAGGTAACTTATTCAAGTCACACAGAGCTAGGTTCAGAGTATTCCAAGGTTATGAATGCCCACCATCTTGCAGTCTTCAAGATATTTACCAAATACTTATTGAACGCCTACTGTGTGCCAGGTCCTGGATACAGAACAGTAGACAAAACAGACGGGTCTCCTGCCCTCATGGGGACTGCACATCTGGTAGAGGACAGCCACAAAGGTAGGTGCGGAGTTCATGGTGCCAGAGACCTAATCCATTCTAATCCATGCTGCAGGTTTGAGCTCTCCAGCTCTCATACTCGGTGAGTCATTCATATGTGTACCCACCCCCCCACACACACAATGAAACTGAAATGGGCTTTAGGGCAGGGCCAACGTAAAGGACATTAGTAGAGGGGAGGACTCTTCCTGCCATTTGGGGTCGGGGAGGGGGGTGGTCCTCAAGCGGGGATAAAATCTGAGTCTCAAAAACCATTCTCAACCGGCCTCCCCCGTGGTCTCTGGGTAGGGAGGTGGGCGTGGAGAAGCAGTGAGGTGTGCGACGAACCCTCCCGAAGCCGCGATTCCGTTCCCAGAGGGATCCCTGAATTGGGTGTAGGGCAAACCGGAGCTAAGCCCCCAAACCACCGGTTTAGCGCTCCCTGCGGCCCCCGCGGGGCCCCGCCCCCTCCCCAGGCGGCGCGGGCAATGAATGGTCAGCACCACCTCTCCAGAAATCGCCGCCGTCCCTCCCCCGACCTTGGTCTCCCAGGGCCGTTGCAGTCACAGGGCGGGGAACCGCGGGATCCCGGAGCAAACAAGCGCCGGAGCGCCGGCCTGGCCCCTCGGACCGAGGGGTGCTGTCCCCAGATCCGGGAGAGAGGCGGGAGCCGCAGCCAGTCCAGGACCCCGCCCCCGACCGGCCCAGGGCCGTGAGCCCTCGCGCCCGGGAGGAGGGGAGCGCGGACCTTCTCGAGGCCCCCCAGTCCCCGGCCCGCGGGCAGGGACGCGAGCCCCAAGGGGTCCTTGCCCCTACTTTACCTCCTTTTTCACGTTCCACAGCAGTTTCTCTTTGACTGCGTCCTCCGCGCTGCCCATGGTGCGGCGGGTGGCGGGGAGGCGACGCCAAGCTGCCCCCCCAAGCCCCCCGCGCGCCCTCGTCGCCTCCGCGCCTCTCGGCTCAGCGCCCCACGCGCAAGGCGGAGCCCCCGCCCGCC
>LNAC01000022.1:10384068-10404306 GCA_002007465.1 Ailurus styani | reverse complement strand
ATGGCAACGCGCAGGCTCCCGCCCCGAAGGTGCGAACCCGCATTGTGAGCCCCCGCAGCCAGTTCCGCGCAGCCCTTCGCGGAGTGGTTGGCGCGTCCCGGAACCCACGGCTGAGGGAAAGTTGCTCATATCGGAGCTGGCCTCAGCCCAGCTAGACGCTCCTTGATTTCTGCTCCCTCGTTTTCCGGACGGGGGGACCGGGGTCCCTCTCGCCTCGAGTATGGCTACGGGGAAACCAGCGTTATTCTCCTGGCTGAAAGGCCAGAGCTCCATCGTTCCTCTAAATGCCCCTGAGGGCTTGAGTGTCAAGTCCAGCTCTCCCTCTCCTCTCCCGTCCTTCCTGAAGCTGTGTGAAAGGTGGGGACGCGGGTTGGGATAACTGAGATCAGCGGGAACTTGTACGGAGCCCGTGAAGGTAAGAGAATTGCCTGCCACGCGATTTGCCTTGTAGATTTGAGTAGCCTCACAAGAGAAGGAAAGGGTTGCTCAACATGATAACACCTGCTGCTGCTGCAAACTGAGGAGCTACGTGCACAAATCTTAGGTGAGAGGAGGGGCTTAGCCATGTTTCGCAGGAATGGAGAAACTTCAGCAGCTTCCTGAGTGATAAAACTTGATAGCGCAAAAAATGAAAATACATGAGCAAAAAAGCCCTCCAGGATCTAGAGCCCAAACCTCGAATCTACATCCGATTTTTCAAGGTCCCCCAGCCGCACACCGCTGCGTGGGAAAAGTTCACTCGGCGGTTCTGCACAGACGCGAACGTCTCACTCTCCGAAGCCGGTTGGGAAAACTCTCGCGAGAGGAAATGGTGAGCCCCGCCCCGCCACGGGGAGGGCGGCCCAGGGGGGACCGGAAGCGCTCGGTCCGGCCGGGAACTAGTGCGGACCCGGTACACGTGAGCGGCGGCGCGGCGGCATGGCGGCTCACCGTTCTGGCCCGCTGAAGCAGCAGAATAAAGCTCACAAAGGCGGACGCCATCGGGGTCGGGGATCCGCGCAGCGGGACGGCAAGGGTGAGAGGAAGGAGGGCTGTCTAGTCGCTATTAATTGCTTTCCTTTTTGTTCAGGCCGAGCTCCTATCTGCGGCCTGGACCCCGCCGAGAGGCTCCAAGGTGGGCGGAGAGGGTCCCCTTTCTTGACCCTCTGGTACCTTGCACAAGATCCTCTACTGATCTTCTAGGTCGTCTAGCACTGAAAACTCTAAGCAAGAAGGTGAGAAAAGAGCTCAGCAGAGTAGACCAGAGGCATCGCGCCAGCCAACTCCGAAAGCAGAAGAAGGAGGCGGTGAGAGGAGCAGAGATTGGGGAATGGTGTGACTTCACAAGTGTTCTAGGCGGATAAAGTCTCGAACTAAAAAATATGACCCTAGGTGGGGGCTGGGGATATCCCATGTCGGTCTTGCAGATCTAGGTTCACGCTGCGGCATTCTTTGCCTTGGTCCGAGTTGCTGCCCACTCTCCGGACACACGTGCTTCTTTTTACAAGAAAAATGCAGTGGGCTGGGTGTGGGGAGTCGGGGGCGAGGAAGGGGCATCCATACTGTGGGAAAGGCAATACTGAAACATCGATTCGTTCTATTAGGTTCTGGCAGAGAAGAGACAGCTGGGCAGCAAGGATGGTCCTCCTCATCAGGTACTGGTGGTGCCCCTGCATGACAGGATTTCCCTCCCAGAGGCCTTGCGGTTGCTTCAGGATAAGGACACCGGAACAGTACACTTGAGTGAATGGGGAAGCACCCATAGCTTTATGCTCTTATGCCCCCGCTTGAAACATCGGTGGTTTTTCACATCTGCAAGGCCAGGTTAGAGCATACAACAGTATTTTCTATTTTGTTTTAAGTAGTGGAAACGTTCTTATAGTATAATGTACTGGTGCCAAACACTGCTTTCCACTAACTTTGTTTTATATGTCTAGGAGATCTGCACGCTGTTTTAGACATGGCCAAAGTCGCGGATACCATCCTTTTCCTCCTTGATCCACTAGAAGGCTGGGACAGCACTGGGGATTACTGCCTTTCCTGCCTCTTTGCTCAGGGCCTTCCAACATATAGTAAGTGAGGTGGGAGAATTAGAAGTAAAGGAGAGAAGTGAATTGGCATTTATTATGCACCTATAATTTGCTAGGCATTGTGTCCAATGATACAGTAATATAACTGGTGGGTTGTATTTGGCTGATGGTGGGTTGTACATGTATGGCCCAAATTTGGTCCATTCCTTAGAAATTATCAAGGTCCCTTTTTATTTCTGGACTGTCTTGTTTCACTATAAAAAATTTTTAGGGTAGTTGAGTGTTGGGTTTCCTGGTGATCTTTCGGCTCACAACTGAACTGTTTGTGAACTACAGCGGTATTTACATGTAGTAAAGCAACAAGTAACAAAGCCCTTTCTCTCTTGTTCACAGCACTAGCTGTCCAGGGTGTTTCTGGCCTCCCACCAAGGAAACAAATAGATGCCAGAAAGAAGCTAAGTAAAGTGGTAGAAAAGCGCTTTCCTGATGACAAACTTCTCCTGTTAGACACTCAACAGGAGGCAGAGATGCTGCTCAGGCAGTTGGCTAACCAAAAGCAACGGCATCTTGCCTTTCGAGATCGACGGGCCTACCTGTTTGCTCATGCTGCTGACTTTGTGCCAAGTGAAGAAAATAACTTGGTGGGCACCTTGAAAATCTCAGGCTATGCTCGTGGGCAGACTCTGAATGTAAATAGCTTGCTGCATATCGTTGGACAGGGTGATTTCCAGATGAAACAGATCGATGCCCCTATGGACCCTTTCTCTTTAAATCCTAGAGTGATCAAATCCCAGAAGGTCCCAGGGATGGCAATGGAGGTAAGACTGATGTTCTTAAAGATCGTGTATCTTAGATTCATGTGTAAGCTGGTGTAGGATGTGAACTAACGTCATAGAAGACAGTCTGCACTCCTAGACAACTATACTAGTCTCCGGAGGCAGTTGTCAACTATGAACATGTTGACGTATCACGTATTTATCCAGCATTTATAGGTGCCTTGCACAGCAGTTGGCTTTGAGTTTATAGAAGACACACAAGATGTGGTCTTTTGGGTGCCTGCGTGGCTCGGTGGGTTGAAGCCTCTGCCTTCGGCTCAGGTCGTGATCTCAGGGTTCTGGGATCGAGGCCCGCATCGGGCTCCCTGCTCGGTGGGGAGCCTGCTTCCTCCTCTCTCTGCCTGCCTCTCTGCCTACTTGTGATCTCTCTCTCTCCGTCAAATAAATAAATAAAACCTTAAAAAAAAAAAACCAAACACAAGATGTGGTCTTTCTCCTTGGACACTTTAATTAGGTAGAAAAAAATGGCAAAGAACTGTGAAGTAAAGATTGAAAAAGTGTGGTTAAGCTATAGACCTGCTGTGGAAATTGAGAAAGTAGACAAGTGAGCTTCATAAACTAAATCAGACTTGAACCAGGTATTGAGAGGGATGAATGTGATTTGTGAGTTGAACAGAGATGAAACAGTATCGAAGAAGATAGAGACAACATGAACCTAGGCACAGTGATAGATCAGAGGGTTTCTTTGACCTCTGAAGAAATCAGCTTGATGGGGGTAAGGTATGTATGTAATAAATAGATAGGAGTGAGACCAGATTATGAAAGGCCTCGAAAGCAAGCAGAGATAATTGACTTAAAATGCTAGGAAATTGCTAGGAACGTTGGAAACATTTGACAAATTTTGGTTTTCTGTTTCAGTCTGTTTCATTCTTTTACTTGAGAACTATATTATTTTTGTATCTCTCTGGTTACTATGTTAGATTTAGTAGATTTTTAGGTAACATGTGATTGGTGTGAACTATTTTGGTTTTCAGATTTGTGCTCCAGATGCTGTAGCTGATATGGAGGAAGACCTTAAGATACTAATGAAGGCAGACCCTGGTAAACAAGAATCTTTGCAGACAGAGGTTATCCCAGATCCAATGGAGGGGGAGCAAACCTGGCCCACAGAGGAGGAGCTGAGTGAGGCAAATGGTAGGTATTGGCAAACTTGTTTATAATTCATCTGGCCTAGAGTGTGGATTTTCTCTAGCTGTTAGAGTGGGATGAGGATGTATTTGGAGGTCAGTTTTTCTCTTCTTAGCTCTAAAGGCTGAATGTTTGTGCCAAGCAAACATTGGACACAGTGTTGTTCCTTTTTTCAAAATTACATGTATTATTGTTTCTTAGCAAACAGATAAACAACTTTGATTTGTCGTAAAGTTATTTAGCTGTGTAGTATTGCTAGTCTTCTCTCTCTTTTTTTTTTAAAGTATTGCTAGTTCCAAGACAGCTGAATTACATTTGCATGTAGTCTGTTCTATTCATAGTGTCTATTAGTATTTCTGATGTTGGTGGCAATATCTAGTATCTTGCTTAGGTGAGAATACCTTAGTAGCAGAAAGGAGGTGTATAATGTAGCTTAACTCACTTGGGCTTTTATAGACTTCTTGAAGAAAACTTCCAAGGTGGCAAAGAAGGTTCCCAAAGGGACATCCAGTTACCAAGCTGAATGGATTTTGGATGAGGATGGTGAAAGTGGTGGGGAAGATGACTATGATGATATGGAACATGAGGATTTTATTGAAGAGGAATCTCAGGTAAAGAAATGGACCATTGGGCCACTTCTGTGTATAGCCCCATATTCGAGGCAAAGTGCAGTCCTGACCTTGGGAGGGGTGTGTGTGATCAGTTTCCTAGGAATGACTTGTAGCTGCCAGAAATGAGACTTTATTTCTACTTAATTAGAGACTTAATCTCTACTAGAATTGATGTTGGTTTGGACTGGGTGCCTAGTAAAATTATTTTATTTCTTTTTTTTAAGATTTTATTTATTTATTAGAGCACGAATGGGGTGAGGGGCAGAGGGAAAAGCAGACTCTCCACTGAGCAGGGAGCCCAACAAGGGGCTCTATCGAGGGACTCTGGGATCATGACCTGAGCCAAAGGCAGACACTTAACTGACTGAGCCACCCAGGTGCCCCAAAATTATTTTATTTCTAGTTCAGTGGCCTGTAAGGTAGAGACAGATGTGAAACTGTAATCTTTATTCTATAGGATGAGGGCAGTGAAAAGGAAGAGGAGGAGGAATATGAAACTATGACTATGGGAGAGTCTGTGCATGATGATCTGTATGATGAGAATGTGGATGATGAGGCTGAGGAAAAAATGTTGGAGAAATATAAACAAGAAAGACTGCAAGAGATGTTTCCAGATGAAGTAGATACCCCCCGTGATGTGGCTGCAAGAATTCGGTTAGTCAACAAGTCTAAAATCAGTATGTTTTTACTTAAAATTTATGTGGCTCAGAACTATATCAGTGTGATGCAAAAAAAAAAAAAACAAACAAAAAACACATTGTCCCTGCTCCTGAAGAGCTAACATTCTATATGGGAGAGTAAGATGCACATTCAGGAAACAGTAATATATCAAGTTCTAGACTATGTGGTACAGACTAACAATGTTATAGTACTTTAATGAAAGAGAAATACTAAGGTGAATCAGCAAATGCTTCTGATAGTAGCTAATAGTAAAAGTATAAAATATTTGGAGATTTGGGGAAGTTTGGGCAAGAATAAAAGCATTGATCATTGTTCTGGAGGTGAGTGACTAAAGCCAGAGAGTTTATGGTGGATATTAGGGAGGTAAGACTTTTATCAAGGACCTTGTTTGCCAGATTGAAGAGCTGCTCCCTGAAGGAGCCACTGAAATGACTTTGTCAGTGAGGGACTGGGGCTTGGTTCTGAAATACTTATTAGAAGCTGTTTTTTTGTTTTGCTTTCTTTAAAATTTTTATTTATTTATTTTAGAAAGAGAGAGAGAGAGATAGTATGAGCAGGAGGGGCAGAGGGAAAGAGAGAATTCCAAGCAGACTCCATGCTGAATGAACAGCCTGACACAGGGCTCGGTCCCAGGACCCTGTGATTCTGACCTGAATCAAAACCAAGAGTCGGACGCCTAACCGACTGTGCCACCCAGGCGCCCTTGTTAAGAAGCTGTTCTGAAATGTGTTTTTAGGAGCAACTGGGTGGCTCAGTGGTCAAGAGTCTGCCTTCAGCTCAGGTCATGATCCCAGGGTCCTGGGATCGAGCCCCGAATCAGGCTGCCTACTCAGCGAGAAACCTGCTTCTCCCTCTCCTACTCCCCTGCTTGTGTTCCTCTCTCGCTGTGTCTCTCCCTGTCATATAAAATCTTTAAGAAAAAATGTGATTTTAGGCTGTTAGGTTATCTTGAGAGATAGTGGTAAAGGTTTTTTTTTTTTTAAGCTAGAACCTTAGCTATTTTAGAAGTGACTTGAGTGAAAAAGTAAGTAGCACTGTATAAATTTGACTGTTCTTTAAAATCTCATATATCTAGATTTCAGAAATACAGAGGCCTCAAGAGCTTCCGGACATCTCCATGGGATCCTAAGGAAAACCTTCCTCAAGATTATGCTCGAATCTTTCAGTTTCAGAACTTCACTAATACTAGGAAACACATTTTTAAAGAAATTGAGGAAAAAGAGGTTGAAGGAGCCGAGGTATCTGCCTTCCTTTGTCCATCCCTATAATGTGCTTTTGTTTGTCAAGGTGCCCGTCCTTTACTAAATCCTCTTGGCATGAGTACCTTAGATTTGTGCTGCCCACTGTTGAATTAAAGGAGCCACTGAGTCACTGGTAAGAGTGATATTGAGAACAAAGAGGTTTCAGATGGTAACTGAAAAAGTTTAATCTGGGTAGTTGAGGAATCTGTGAAAGGCAATTTTGAAGGATGAGGGTAGACTTTAGAGTAGTCTAAATGACTTTTAACATATTTGGAGAAGTGCTTCATCGTTATTGAGACCTTAAGGGTAACTGCGTGATTATTTTCTGCTTTCTTCTGGCAGGTTGGCTGGTATGTCACTCTTCATGTCTCTAAAGTCCCTGTCTCAGTGTATGAGTACTTTAAGCGAGGAGCACCCTTGATTGCATTTTCTTTACTACCTCATGAACAGAAGGTGAGTTAGTCTCTTGTGGGAAAGGGGGAGTTATGAAACTTTCCAACCAGTTTTGTATTGTATGACAGTCTAAAATGTTATGTGACTGACATTTTGCTCATTGGAATGTGAAAAAATCTGCTTTAGGATTAGAAATCAAGAGAATATGATAGAGAAGTCAATGATGGTGTTACCCAACATGTCTGAACCTGTCTGAAGCATCTCAGTGATGCAGTCTCTGTGTTCTGAGACTTCTCTAAGTATGCTCGTCAGATCCAATTTTATCCAAGGGTTGGCAGCCTTAAAGGGGGTAGGGGGTGATGCCATGGCATAGATCAATTTTATCTTGGTGGCCAGTAGTCATGTGTATTGGCATGGATGTGAGAGCTCTGGCCCTTGGTCAGTTTGAGAGTTGAGGAGGGAAGGGTCTTGAATGAGTATGGTTTTGAGGCATGTGGTGAGTGAGTGACTTGATCTGATTTTGTGGCAGATGTTGAGCTTTTGCAGATGGACACCGGAAGTTTAGCTTGTATAGAAGGATACGTGAAAGGCTCTTAAAACCAGCTTGTGTTTGACTTAAATACCAGTTGGTAAATGTAAAAGGTGAATCATGTTTTGTCAGCTATACTTCTCCATAAATAAGTTTTTTGTTTTTAAGATTTTATTTATTTATTTGACAGAGAGAGTGAGATTACAGGTAGGCAGAGAGGCAGGCAGAGAGAGAGGAGGAAGCAGGCTACCTGCTGAGCAGGGAGCCTGATGCGGGCCTCGATTCCAGGACCCTGAGATCATGACCTGAGCCGAAGGCAGAAGTTTTAACCCACTGAGCCACTCAAGCACCCTCCATAAATAAGTATTAAAGGGAATTTGAACCTGCTAGTTTGGTTCACCTTTCAATTAAGCCTGTTCTATTTTAGATACGAAGGTCTGTTTTTCTTATGTGGTTCCCAGATGTCAGTACTGAATATGGTGGTGAGCCGGCACTCTGGCAACACTGAGCCTGTGAAAGCCAAAGAGGAACTGATCTTCCACTGTGGATTCAGGCGCTTTCGAGCCTCACCTTTATTCTCTCAGCACACTGCAGGTAAAGCAGTGGAAGCTTCTGGGTTCTTGTCCATCTTAATGCCTTCTGAGGGACTATGATTTGTAGTGGGAGTGTGCAGAATATACGATTGAAACTCTGGGTTTCTGGGTTAGGGATATTTTCAGTACTCTGGTCTAGGAGCCAATGATGTTTTTATTCACAATGTCTGAACCTGTCTGAAGCATCCCAGTGATGCAACCTCTGTGTGGTGCTGAGGCTTCTCTGCCATGAGTATCTTTTGCAAAGTGTTTTTGAATGGGAGTCAGTGGCTCTATAAAATGGTGTGTCAAAATGTAGAACCCTTGGCATCTGATGGTAAGTGGCAGTGTGGGTGAAGGCTAAGGGTGGCCCACAGTTGGGTAAAAGAGGTATGTGGCTGGCATCTGAGATTTTGAGACTAGATGTTGAAGAGTGGTGACCAGGGACACTTTTATATTAAAATGATTATACTCCTACACATTAGGAGTGGGAATATACTTTGCACTAACTTGGAGGATTCTGAACATCACCTGCACACTTTCAGCTCTCAGCAATGGCTGGAGGAAGATGATGAAGGCAATATTAATGGGTGCTCTGGATAATTTTTGTTTTTACTAGCCATGCTAACTAAATGAGGGCTAGATCTCTCTCTCCCTTAAAATATTTTATTTCCCTATAATTTCAACACTAAGAAGGGGAGAGGGTTTCATTGAAGGTAAAAGCAGAAAGGTAGGTCTCAGAATCAGAGATCAGCGAAGTATGGCCCTTAGGCCAAATCTGCCCCACCTCTTGTTTTTGTTAAATAAAATTTTGTTGGAACACAGTTGTTGGGTTTTTTTTTTTCCTTTTTATCCTTTGTTTTCTTAAATATTGTCTGTGGCTATTTTCTGCTATAGTGGCACAGTTGAATAGTAGTTGGAACGGAAACTGTATGGCCACAGGCCTGAAATATTTACTATCTGGCCCTTTATAGAAAATGTTAGTCAATCCTTGCCCAAAACTAAGAGCTGTTGATTTAGTGGAGATATTCTCTGTAAAGCATTGTTTCTCAAATGAGGTGGGGGTGGTCAGTATCAATCACCTGGAGAACTTTTTTAAACCCCAAATATAGTCCAAGCTCCAAGATTCTGGCTCCAGTTGAAAATCACCCTGAACAATGGAGTTGTATCTTTTAGTTGTATTGAGGTAGGAAAATATTTTGAGAACTAGCCGGGTAAAGAAATATAAGTTGCCTTAGATTTAAGAGTTGCAGTGATAGAGCTTTTCACAGGTTTCTGGATTACCTATGGTTTCTCAAAATGTTTTTGGTTTTTCTTTTTTAACCCCTACTATGGTAGCGGATAAACATAAATTTCAGAGATTCCTGACTGCTGATGTGGCCCTGGTGGTGACAGTATATGGCCCAATCACGTTTCCTCCTGCATCTGTGCTGCTTTTCAAACAGAATAGCAATGGTAAGTTAAGTTCACTGAGGTGAACAGGCCTTTATAGGTTTAAAACTATTTTCTGTATTTAGATTTAAGAGCCATTTGGTATGAAGAAGGTAATGATAGTTTTTGAAATATTCCAGTCTCAGCCTTACAATGGTCTGAGGCAAGAATGACAAACGGGGTTTTATCTTGCTTACAAAACATGGCTAATTGGTAGATGCTGCTCAGACTGTTATAGTTAGGATAGGTTCTGGGGACAGGCTTAGTGGGAATTTCATTTAATGATCTTTGCCATGGACCCAGGAGGGCAGCATAGTATCTCCCTACTTTAAGATTTCTCTAAGAGTTTGTTTAGGTCTTTAAGTGGACTAGAGCAATAAATGAAGGCTTTGGCTTGTAGACTCCTGCTGTCTGCTTTTGCTCATTAGGAATGCACAGCCTCATTGCCACAGGCTATCTATTATCAGTGGATCCGGACAGAATGGTCATCAAGAGAGTTGTTTTGAGTGGTCACCCTTTCAAGATTTTTACTAAGATGGCAGTAGTTCGTTACATGTTCTTCAACAGAGGTAGGTGTGAAGAATGGGATCAGATTGCCTTTGTGGGGTGAGGGTTGAGTTTACATTTTGTAGGTATATGTTTCATCTTGGTCTTCTGTGTGTTTCATTCTAAGAGGATGTGTTATGGTTTAAACCAGTGGAACTGAGAACAAAGTGGGGCCACAGGGGACACATCAAAGAACCTTTGGGTAAGAAAACATGGGATTTGGCAACTTGCCCAGGTTTTCCCAGTGCTACTAAATGACTGTTGGGTTAGAAGACTACTGCTTTAAAATTTCTATTTTAATTTGACCAACTTGCTGTTTTCTTTCTAGGTACTCATGGCCACATGAAGTGCAGTTTTGATGGGAAGCTAAAATCTCAGGACACAGTACTGATGAACCTCTATAAACGAGTTTTCCCCAAATGGACTTATGATCCATATGTACCAGAACCAGTACCATGGATGAAAAGTGAGATTTCTTTAGCAGCACCTGAAGTGGACATGGAGTAATGGATTCATTGGGATTCTGTCTCATTGTTACTAGTGAACACTCTACAGATGGGAGCCTACGGGCTGTAATTAGGCAACGTTTGTGTTTTCTACTTTAACCTAGAGGTCTACTGCCTTTTTGCAAAAGGGTTTTCTTGGCCTTGACAAGGTATCTCAGTAAACTATGGATGTTTTTCTCTTGCTACTTAGTTAAAAAAGAAAAAACAGCTGTTACTCAAACATCCACTCTCCATTAGGAATTTGAAAGTTCTTTAAGAGAGGAATATAGGAAGATAAAGTAACCAGGAAACAAAATTTCCAAGTGACTAGAGATACTGAATCCCATCTCTTTTGCATAAACTAAACGGAAACAGATTGATAAGGAGCTGGCCTTTCAGCCTGCTTCACCCAAGTTAGGGAGGTTAGGTCTACATTTCCACCACTGAGCACAATACAAATGTTCTTTACTTCTGGGGAAACTGTTTGAAAATGCTGAGACAGCACAGCGGCCACTCCAACACCAGCTGTAGGTTCAATAAGCAGTTTCATCTTCTCCCACACCAGCTGGGTTGCATACTGTTGGTATGGAAGGGAGTGAGAATTAGTGAACTGGGAAAAGGGGAAAGAGCCTAGTTGGTTGACCTTTACAATTAAAGGTCAGATGACCAGTCTGACTTTTTTTTGGCCATAGGTATATATGCTCACCAATGAAGGGCAGGGCTTTTTTTCCCCATCATAACTGCTTCTACTGTTGAGAGGGTTTTCTTAATATATCTGGGGCACCCTCCCACGTCATGAAGTCACCTGGTCAAGTCCCCAGGGAGTAAGTTGCTACTCAGAGCAGGAGAAGACTCGTTTGCCTAAGAAGTTGCTCCATTCTTTCATATTTTCCTGTCCTATCAGAGCCTCACCTTAATTTCATCCTCTGTGACTCTGAAGACACCATCAACAAGGTCCCTTATAATAGGCCAGGTGTTTAAGCCAATGCTGGATTTGACACCATCTGCTATGGTTTCTGGAGGATAGGGATTGGGAGTCAGTTCCCCTTTCAGCTTGGACTGGTAGCAGTCATCTGCGTTCAAAGGTTCAGCAGCATATACCTTCACACTAGGTCTCAGAGCCTGGGAAGAGGAATATTAGACATTTTTAAAACTAGCAACAGCATTTCACCTGCATACCTGTAGTAAAATAGGCAATACAGGTAACTCATTTCTGTTCAAGAGCCTTTCCCTTGATATAATAAAAATAGACCTTCAAGCATTTTTAATTGTATGCCTAATAGCCTTTAGTTGCTTAAATCACATCTGGCTCTACTGGTAACTAGGGAAAAGAGTAGCTCTTGACTTGGATAGTAGGTTTTTGAGGTGGAATTCAGGGAAAGGACTGTGAGGATGCCATTCATTATAACTGCTTTTGCCTTGTGAAGTTGTTACAGATAAGAACAGGGTAGTGAGGCAGAGAAGAGCCTTTCATTTCAAGTGCCAAGGGTTGATGGGAAGGAACGGCAATTGGGGGGAATGTTGAGCCAAGTATCCTCAGTGTACTACAATGTAAAATAAAATTCTCTGTGCCTGAAGTGGGGAGTCTTCCAGAAGCTATTTTCTTACCTTAACTGTAATTGCTATTCCAGCAACCATTCCTCCTCCTCCTACAGGGACCACCAGTGCATCTACCAAGGGTACCTTTAGTGAAAAGAATATAAATAGGTCTATTAATAACCAGTTTTATATGTACATAAAATAATTGTACAGCCAAACATTGCTTTACTGGTGGCCAAACAAGAATTAACAGCTCTCTTACCCTACGACCCAGCAATCACACTACTGGGTATTTACCCTAAAGATACAAAGGTAGTGATCCTCAGGGGCACATGCACCCAAATGTTTATAGCAGCAATGTCCACAATAGCCAAACTATGGAAAGAACCTAGATGTCCATCAACAGATGAATGGATAAAGAAGATGTGGTATATATATACAATGGAATACTATGCAGCTATCAAAAGAAACAATCTTGCTGTTCGCAACAATGCAGATGGAACTAGAGGGTATTATGCTGAGCGAAATAAGTCATATGATCTCTCTGATATGAGGAACTTAAGGGGCAGGGTGGGGGGGTCGTGGGGAGTAGGGAGGGAAAAATAATGAAACAAGATGGGATGGGGAACGAGACAAACCATAAGAGACTTCTAATCTCATAAAACAAACTGAGGGTTACTGGGGGGTGGGAGGGTAGGGATAGGGTGGATGGGTTATGGACATTGGGGAGGGTTTGTGCTTTGGTGAATGCTGTGAAAGATGTAAGCCTGATGATTCACAGACCTATACCCCTGGGGCAAATAAAAAAAAAAACTAACAGCTCTTACCTGGTTTAGTACTTCCATGGCAATTGTCCCTTGCCCAGCTATCACTGCAGGCTCCTGGTTGGGATGTACCATGATGCCTTCTGTTTCTTCCATAATTCTTCTGGTGACACTTTCTCTGGACTGAAAGAGTACATTAAATTAACATACTTGATTTGTATTTAAGAGTTCCAACAAAAGTTAGATTTAGTCATTTAACACTTTATTGACCATCTTTCTTTTTTCAGACTTTTTTGGGCACTGGGGATATAACAGTGAACAAACTAGTCCCTGTGCTCAGTGGAGTTAGGTTCTAATATGATGGGGAGGGGTGACATATAAATAAACACATGATATGTCTAAATGCTATGGAGAATGTTTTATAGAGGGTGCTTAGGAAGGGCCTTTGGTAATGTGACATTTTAATAGGTTTGTACAAGTGCTGTGGATGTCCAGAATATTCCAAGGGAAGAATAATGGCAAGTGCAAAGACCACAAAGTAGGAGTGCTAGGCTTTTCTGAGAAAAGGCTAAGTTAGTATGGTTGGTGCGGAATGTTTGGTGGGACAGTAATAGTGGGAGATGATGTCAGAAAGATTGAAATGGGCCAATTCATCGAGGCCCTAAATGATTGCAAGAATTTTGGTTACCATTGTGTATAAGATGGGAAATCACTGGAGAATTTTCAGCTGACGAGACAAGTTTTAACTTATTAAATGGAGAGTCCTGGTTGTTTGTTAGAAAACAGACTAGTTGGGTGCCTGGGTGGCTCAGTTGGTTGAGAGACTGTCTTTGGCTCAGGTCATGATCCTAGAGTCCCGGGATCGAGTCCCACATTGGGCTCCCTGCTCAGCAGGGGGGGTCTGCTTCTCCTTCTGACCTTCCCCTCTCATGCTTGTGCTCTCTCATTCTCTTTTTTTTTTTTTTTAAAGATTTTATTTATTTATTTGATACACAGAGAGAGATCACAAGTAGGTGGAGAGGCAGGCAGAGAGACAGGGAGAGGAGGAAGCAGGCTCCCTGCCGAGCAGAGAGCCCGATGCGGGCCTCGATCCCAGGACGCTGAGATCATGACCTGAGCCGAAAGCAGAGGCTTTAACCCACTGAGCCACCCAGGTGCCCTCTCATTCTCTCTTAAATAAATAAATAAATAAATCTTTAAAAGGAAACAGACTAGTTGGGCAAGGGTGGAAGGGAGAGACCACTTAGGCTACTGTATCTAGGTGAAAACTGATGTTCATTTGATTCAGGGAATTGATGGTAAAGGCTGTTGGAAGTAGTTGGAATAGAAATGATTTTTTTAAGTTTATTATTATTATTTTAAGTTTATTTATTTTTAAATTATCTACATCCAACATGGGGCTTGAACTCACAACCCTGAGCCTGAGTTGCATCCTCTTCCAACTGAGCCAGCCAGGTGCCCTGGATAATGAAATGATTTGAAAGTAGGACTAAGATTTGGATGTAGGGTGCGGGAGAATTCTCAAAGGTGACTTCATTTATTTTGAGCAACTAGAAGGATAAAAGTTGCCACTTACTAAGATGGGGAAGACTGGAAGAGGAGCAGCACTGGGGAGGAAGATCAGGAGTTTGGTTTCAGACATCGTAAGTTTGAGATGCCTATTAAGACATTCCAAGTGGGAATATCATCTGGTAATCACTGGACATACAAGTCTGGGTTAAGGGCAAAGGTCAGGGCTGGAGTTAGAATACAGACATTCTTTTTTTCCATATTATTTTTTTAAAGATTTTATTTGAGAGAGAGCAAGAGCAGGGGGAGAGGCAGAGGGAGAGAGAAGACTCCCTCCCAAGTACAGAGTCCCACGTAGGGCTCAAGCTCATGACCCTGAGACCATGACCTGAGCTGAAACCAAGAGTTGGTCACCCAACTGACTGAGCCACACAGGCACCTCAGAATATATGTGAGATAGATAGATAGATAGATAGATAGATATAAATATAGATACAATTTTTTTAAGGTTTGATTTTTTGACAGGGAGACGGAAAAGAGGGAACACAATCAGGGGGAGTGGGAGAGGGAGAAGTAGGCTTCCCACTGAGCAGGGAGCCTGATCCTGGCCTCCATCCTAGGATCCTGGGATCATGACCTGAGCCCAAGGCAGATGCTTAATAACTGAGCTCACCCAGGCACCCCTATAGGTGATATTTTAAACTATGAGATTAATTATCTCATCTGAGTGAGTATAGATAGAAAAAAGTTTGGGCATGCTAACACTGAAAGGTGAAGAGGAAACACAGGATAGAAGAAACAGCCAGGGGCGCCTGGGTGGCTCAGTGGGTTAAAGCCTCTGCTTTCGGCTCAGGTCGTGATCTCAGGGTCCTGGGATCGAGGCCCGCGTCGGGCTCCCCGCTCAGCAGGGAGCCTGCTTCCCCCCCCCTCTCTCTGCCTGTCTCTCTGCCTCCTTGTGATCTCTCTCCCTCTGTGAAATAAATAAATAAAATCTTTAGAAGAAACAGCCAGTAGGCTAGGAAGAGAAGTTCATTTGATGGTGAAAGTTGTTAAGGTGACGCTGAACACTGCTCTCTTCCTTACCTCATCACTCTGTTCACTGTACACTATGGAGGCTCCATAGGCTTGTATTGCCAATTTTTTACAATTGGGAGCTGTTTGGGGCACCACAATATAAGCAGGAATCCCTGGGAGGGAGAAAAAGGTTTAGTTAGTACAAATCAGTAGAACTTAGGATAGAAACTTATGTTCAATTCGCTTTTAATGAGATAGGAACCTGGAAATAACCTTCCCACAGTTAATCACCAATCTCACTGAGTAAGAATACTTTTCCACTCTTCTTTGATGATCCTACACAGTACCCCGAGAAGCTAAGTCAGTACCTTCCAATTTAGCAGCATAGGCGAGGGCCTGGCCATGGTTTCCACTGCTGTGAGTAACCACAGCTTTGGGCTTCTCTTCTGAGGTGGCAGGAGTCAAGCCTTTGATTGCATTAAGGGCACCACGAATCTGGAAAAGGGATGGTGAAAACATGTATTTGATTTAAAAGTTTCTTTTCAAAACACCAAGGAGCTTTCCTAGATTTTCTCTTCCTAACACTGCACATCCATTCTATCACAAAATCTTATTGATTGTACCTCTGAAATATCTCCTCTGCCTTTGCCACTGCCTTGGTGAAGCCTCATTTCTCAACCTGCATGTTATCAAACCTCAACTGATCCTGCCCCATGGATCATTCTCTAATATTTCCACTAGGTTATGAAAGTGACTTTTTTAAAATGTTACCTTTTTACTGACTGCCTATTTTGTAAGTACAAATTCCTTATAAGTTGCAGTCTTTCTAAAACAAACTGCTTCTGTCACTGTTGTAGCCATCCTATATTACTTCCAGTTTCCCTCCTACAGGTTAGCTCACACTCCCGTACCTCTCAGCATGCTAGTACCCCTACGTATACTTCTTTTTTTTTTTTTAATTTTATTTTTATTATTTGCCCAAGGGGTACAGGTCTGTGAATCATCAGGCTTACATCTTTCACAGCATTCACCAAAGCACAAACCCTCCCCAATGTCCATAACCCATCCACCCTATCCCTACCCTCCCACCCCCCAGTAACCCTCAGTTTGTTTTATGAGATTAGAAGTCTCTTATGGTTTGTCTCCTTCCCCATCCCATCTTGTTTCATTATTTTTCCCTCCCTACCCCCCACAACCCCCCCTACGTATACTTCTTTTCCTTCACTCCCTGATCTGGATAAAAGTACTCATCCTATAAAATTTGGATCAAACATCATTTGTTCAACTTCCTTGATCTCCCATGCAAAATTAGGCATTTCATTCCATGGTATTTTATTTGTATCTCTCAAGTTACTTGTCATTAACCTGTTTGTTGACTAGCCTGTCTTCCCTTGCAAGTGTGAATAATAGTACAAGACCTACTGTGTGTGTGTATGTGTGTGTGTGTGTATAGTGCCTAGTATAGTTTGTGAAAATAAGCATTTGATGTGTGATGAATGAAAAATAAACCATGGCAGAAGCAAAGGGCAAAAGAGAATGGAGTGTTTAACATAAAAGTTCTCATTAGGGACGCCTGGGTGGCTCAGTCAGTTAAGCATCTGCCTTCAGCTCAAGTCATGATCCCAGGGTCCTGGGATCTAGCTTGCATCAGGCTCCTTGCTCAGTGGGGAGACTGCTTCTCCCTCTGCCTGAACTTCCCCGTGCTTGTGCTCCCGTGCTCATTCTCTCTCTGACAAATAAATAAAATCTTAAAAAAAAAAAGTTCTCATTAATGGGTGAGGAAACATAGTCCTAAAACTACAACTTAACAGGTACTAGTACCTATCAGGCATGGTGCTAAATGTAACTTTCAGATTCATACCCAAAAGGACCTTAAAACTCAACTAACAGAAATTACTGCAGTGAATCAACACAGAAGTCTTTTATCTTTTCAAGGACCTATGTAAGTTATCTCCACACCCAATGTGGGGCTCGAACTCACAACCCCAAAATGAAGAGTTGCACGCTTTTCGTCAGTCAGCCAGGTGCTCCCAGAAGTCTTTTTTTTTTTTTTAAGATTTTATTTATTTATTTGGCACAGAGAGAGAGATTACAAGTAGGCAGAGAGGCAGGCAGAGAGACAGGGAGAGGGGGAAGCAGGCTCCCTGCTGAGCAGAGAGCCCGATGCGGGCCTCGATCCCAGGACGCTGAGATCATGACCTGAGCCGTAAGCACAGGCTTTAACCCACTGAGCCACCCAGGCACCCGGAAGTCTATCTTTTATGCAGAGGAAATGCTCTGATATGTTTCACAGAATAAGGGGTTAGCTAGATTTAGATCTTTTATATTCATAATAAGGTATCAATGAATAGCAAGTTGACACAAAGTGAATGCCTAAACTTGGTCGTATACAGGGTGATCACACTTGCCCATGTTGCCTTGTAATAACTGATGTTAATGTCTATTGTCTGAGTTTAATCACAGGTTGCCCCTTTCATTCTCAAACATGTCCTAGTTTGGACAGTAAATTATATCATCACCCCAATTATAAGAAATTTGGAGGTTATGTAAAAGTGCTTCATCAACACCATAATGCTACATAACCAGCACTTGATCAAAGGAAAATTTCTACAACCCTTTCTTCAGCTAAAAAATAGTTCTACCTACCTCACTGGGTGGTCAGGAAGATCAAATGTGTATCAGAAAGGGGTTTGAAAAGATACACGATACATTATCAAAAGGCACTATTACCTTAAAAGATCCAGTTTTCTGGAAGAGTTCACATTTGAAGAAAAGATTGCGTCCTGTTACTTGATTCAAAATGAAACTTGTTAGCACTGGTGTGAGGTGAATAAAATCTTGAATGTTGACATGAGCTTTTTCAACATCCGCAAAGGAGATGCAGTACTGAGCACACATGGTTCTGAAACCCAGGAATAAAAAAGGGGGTCAAACCAAAGCCCAAGACGATATGTTTAATGAAAAGATTTTGAAAATGACTAACAGACCCATAGAATGTATAAGAGTGAACCATAATGTAAACCATGGATTTTGCTAACGATGCATAATGCAGGTTCAATTGTAGCAATCCCATTCTGGTGGGGATGTTGATAATGGGGTAGGCTCTGCTTTTGTGGGGGTCTGGGATATATGGGAAGTCTCTTCAACTACCCATTAATCTTGCTATGAACCTTAAACTGCTCTAAAAATGTATTTTTTAAAAAGGGGGGTGGGGGAAGAAAATGTACAACACAGGAAAATACCCTGGGGTCTGTGGTGTTACTGGAATGATCTCCAGTACTGGAGCTTCAGAATCTCCGTATAGAAGGGAACTTATCTTGAAGCTGCATTTCTTAGTTAAAAAATTTTTTTTCTGGTGAAGCTTTATAGGAAAGGCTTAAAGCTTACCCCTCACCCATACCATCCATCTCTTACCATCCAAGCACTGTCACTGGTCTCTATTTTTTCATCATCATTGTGAACCTTGAATGAACTGGGTTCAAAATCTGTTAAAAATTTTTATTCAAAAAAGTCATCTGGGGCACCTGGGTGGCTCAGTCATTGAGCAGCTGCCTTTGGCTCAGGTCATGATCCCAGGCTCCTCAGGCTCCCTGTTCAGTGGGAAGCCTGCTTCTCCCTCCCCCACTCTCCTTGCTTGTGTTCCCTCTCTCGCTGTGTCTCTCTCTGTCAAATAAATAAATACAATCTTAAAAAAATATTATTTAACAAGGGGGAAAATTGCTTACAATCCTGTCATCTTAATTATGTTCATTTTTCTGTTTCCTGTTTCTTTAGTATACATACATTATATGACAGTTAAAATCATAGATAACATTTTGTTTACTCCTATTCCAATTGGCTCAATTTCTTCAAAGTTTCTATAACTTTAATTTTCAATAACTTACGCTTCTGTTTTTCACTACTTTTTTAAAGATTTTATTTATTTATTTGACACAGAGAGAGATCAGATCACAAGTAGGCAGAGAGGCAGGCAGAGAGAGAGGAGGAAGCAGGCTCCCTGCTGAATAGGGAGCCCGATGTGGGCCTCGATCCCATGACCCTGAGATCATGACCTGAGCCGAAAGCAGCTGCTTAACCAACTGAGCCACCCAGGCTCACTGTTTTTCACTATTTTTAATGTAGCATTTATTTTTTATTTTATTTTTTTAAAGATTTTATTTATTCATTTGACACAGAGAGATTACAAGTAGGCAGAGAGGCAGGCAGAGAGAGAGGAGAGAGGAGGAAGCAGGCTCCCTGCTGAGCAGAGAGCCCGATGTGGGCCTTGATCCCAGGACCCTGGGATCATGACCTGAGCCGAAGGCAGCGGCTTTAACCCACTGAGCCACCCAGGCGCCCTTAATGTAGCATTTAAACATGAACTTTCCCTTTATTCTTCCTTATGAACAAACAAAAGCAGTGCCTGTTCAATTAAAAAAATAATTTGATCTATTTCCTCCTCAAAGACAATTGTGGTCTAAGTTCTAGGACTTATCTTTTCTGGCCCACATACATCCACAGACAAAACTTTTTTTTTTTTTTTTTTAATTTATTTGACAGAGAGAGAGATCACAAGTAGGCAGAGAGGCAGGCAGAGAGAGGAGGAAGCAGTCTCCCCACTGAGCAGGGAGCCCGATTCGGGCCTCGATCCCAGGACCTTGGGATCATGACTTGAAACAAAAGCAGAGGCTTTAGCCCACTGAGCCACCCAGGTGCCCTACAGACAAAACTTTTTGACAGATTTGGTAACTTGCTTTTTCTCAGACAATATCATGAATATGAATCTTTTCTTATCAATAGATATACAACATTTTACATGGCTACTTCTTTTTACAAAAATACCATAGTTTAAAAAAAAAGTTTTACATAACTTGTTGAATATTTAGATTTTTTTTTCTTTTTTTCTTTTTAAAGATTTTATTTATTTATTTGACACAGAGAGAGAGATTACAAGTAGGCAGAGAGGCAGGC
>LNAC01000022.1:10278907-10384023 GCA_002007465.1 Ailurus styani | reverse complement strand
AGAGCCCGATGCGGGCCTCGATCCCAGGACGCTGAGATCATGACCTGAGCCGAAAGCAGAGGCTTTAACCCACTGAGCCACCCAGGTGCCCCTTAATTAGGTATTTAAATTGCTGGGCACCTGAGTGACTCAGTGGGTTAAGCCTCTGCCTTCAGCTCAGGTCATGATCCTAGGGTCCTGGGATCGAGGCCCACATCGGGCTCCCTGCTCAGCGGGGAGCCTGCTTCCTCCTCTCTCTGCCTGCCTCTCTGCCTACTTGTGATCTCTTTCTGTCAAATAAATAAATAAAATCTTAAAAAAAAAGGTATTTAAATTGCTTACTGGTGATATATATGAAAAGTAATAATTTTTGTATAACATGTAATAGGATACTTAAGTAGATTACTTTGTTAGATCTAACAATTTTATAGTTAACTCTCCAATCACACTATCTGCAGATAAAGATGATTTGTTGGGGTGCCTGGGTGGCTGAGTCGTTAAGTGTCTGTCTTTGGCTTAGGTCATGATGCTAGGGTCCTCAGATTGAGCACTACATCAGGCTCCCTGCTTGGCGGTAAACCTATTTCTCCCCTCCCACTCCCCATGGTTATATCCCCTCCCTTGCTGTGTCTCTGTCAAATAAATAAAATCTTAAAAAAATAATAATAAAGATGATTTGTCTTTATAGGTATACCTCTGGTAACCTTTTCAGTGACTTCACAGCTAATTGGTTTATCTGGATTTGCTACTTCCTCCTGAATTAATTTTGGTAATTATTATTTAACTTTTTGGGAAAATCATCTAATTTAAAATTTCAAATGTATTAGTATAAAGTTCAACACATCAATATTTCTAAGCTTTCTTCCTATCTTTGATGTTCATTTATTTATTGAATCAACAAATATTGAGCACCTTTCTGTGTCAGATATTATTTGATCCTGGGATATAGTGTTAGAAAAATAGACTTGGCCCTGCTCTTAAAGCTAATAATCTAGTGGAGAGATGTGTAATAAATAATCCAAAAATAAATACATATTTACAAATATTGATAAGGGATATCAGGGAAGTATGTTAGGATACTATAATGGGAGGGTATTTAAATCAAGGAAGAAGGTTAAGGAAAGCCCTCTATGGAGAAGTGAAATTTATTACCTATAAGGTGAATGGGCAGAGTAGATGGAAAAATGTTTCAGCTGGAGGGAATAAGCATGAAGGCTTTATGGATGAAAGGAACATGGCATATTCCAGAAACTAAAAGAAGCCCAAAATAGTGATCAAAAAGAAAGAGTGAAATTGGCAGGGTCTATATCATAAGGGACCGTGACTCATGGGAAGAGTGGCTACCAATGGAATACCATTTGACAATTCTGAGCAGGTAAGTGACATGTTAGAATTTGCATTTTCAGAAAATCACTCCGGCTACATTGTGGTGAATGAAAAGGAAAGAAATAACATTGGAATCAGGGAGTCCATTTAAGAAGTATTGTCTACATGAAAAATCCACAGGTGCTTGGATGGTTAAAGTGAAGGTAGAAAAAATAATCAATATACATTTTGGAAAAACAAATCTCATTTAAAAATGGACAAAGGACTTGAATGGACATTTCTCTAAAGAAGATATACAAATGGACACAAGCACATGAAAAGATGTTCAACATCACTAATCACTAGGGAAATTCAAACGAAAGCCACAATGAGATACCTACCACCTTACACCTATTAGGATGACTACTAATAAGCAAATGAGTGTTGGCCAGGATGTGGAGACATTGGACTTTTTGTGTACTGTTGGTGGAAATATAAAATGGTGCAGCTGCTATGAACAAAGAGTATGGTAGTTCCTCAAAGAATTAAACATAGAATTCCTTACGATCCAACAATGCCACTTCTGGGTATATACCCAAAAGAATTCAAAAAGTGTTTCAAAGATGTACTTGTACACCTAAGTTAATAGCAGCATTATTCATAATAGCCAAAAGGTGGGACCAATCCAAGTATCTATTACAGATGAATGGGTAAACAAAATGTGGTATATACATACATTGGAATATCATTCAGTTTAAAAAGGAAGGAAATTCTGACAGGCTACATGGATGAATCTTGGGGATATTAGGCTAAGTGAAATAAGCCAGTCACAAAGAAACAAATACTGTATGATTACTGTATGACTTATGTGAGGTACCTAGAGTAGTCAGATTCATAGACAGAAACTAAACTGGTGGTTGGCAGAAGGTGGGGGCGGGAGGATGGGAAGTTGTATAGTTTCAGTTTTCTAAGATAAAAGGAGTTCTGGAGATTGCTTGTACAACAATGTCAATGCACTTTACTGAACTGTACACTTAAAAAACGGTTACAATGGTATATTTCATGTTATATGGACTTTACCACAATTAAGAAAAAAACTACACACACACACACAGAAGAGATACATTTTGGAGATTATATTAGGCCTCTTGGTTGCAAGTCTTAGAATCCCAATATGAACTGGCTTAGGCACAAGATGGAGGTAATAAGATTTACTGGTTCATGGAATCCAAGAAGAGTTGAACCATGGGAAGGGCAGGAATATGAAATTTCAGGAACAACTGGAACCAGAGACTTGAAATTTTTCCAGGACTTTCTCATTGTTTCTCACCTCTGCTGTTTTTTGCATGTTGGCTTCATTCTTTTTCATTGCAGACCAGCTGGTTCCACATGGCAGGACATTTGGCTGCTGACAGCTCCTGTTTTACATTTTATGGCTTCCACACTGGAAAGGGATTTTTTTCTTAGTTTCAGTTCAAAAATTCTGGAAAAGGATTCTGATTGGCACATCTTGGCCCAGGACCAGTGGCCAAGGGTGTGAGGTCATTTGACAATACTATGCAACAGTCAGAAGTATTTACAGAAACATGAAAAAGAAACAGAATGATTTCTATAACACAGTATCAATTATGTACATTTAAAACACATACATAAAATGATACAATATATTATTCAAAGATACATGTATATCCAAAGACATATATTAAACACAATTAGAGTGGCTACCTAAGAAGGAAGGGAAGGAACATGAATAACTGGAATGAAGGAATAAAAGATAAAATGAGAAAGGACTTGTTGATGAAAAGGTGAATCAAATCATATGATTGCCTCAAATCTCTGTACCTGAGGGAATAATAGCAAACAAAAGTGAGAAGAAAAAGATGAAAGAAAAAGAAAAGGTACTTTTGAGTGAGAATGGGGCGAGGGCAGTTTTCAAGAGAAAAGATGAGAATGTTGAGTTAATGAATACCATAGCTGTCCACTACAGAGATTGAAGGCACATATTCTGATATTGGATTAAATGTGGGGAATGAGGGAGGTGGAGGTTAAGGGTAACTCCTGGCTTTTGACTTAGATGATGGCATAATTAACTGAGATATGACTGGTGAAGAAACAAGTATTTCAAGGGAAAATCAGAGATTTCATTAGACAGGTTTGAATTACTTATTGGATATCTAAGAGGATGTCCTTTTTTTTTCTTTGCCAGAAATGTGTCTATTTTTAATGTCTATTATATTGCTGAAAAATGAGCTCTTCAATTTATCAAGTGCTATTCTTTTTCTTTTGTTAATTTCTGATTTTATCTTTATTCTATTTTCTCTCTTTAATAATTCTTATTCACTTTCATTTTTTAAAAAAGATTTTACTTATTCATTTTAGAGAGAGAGGGTGCAGTCAGGGAAGGGGCAGAGGGAGAGGTAGAAAGAATTTGAAGCAGACTCTGCACTGATTGCGGGGCTCAATCCCACCACTGCGAGATCATGACTCTAGCCCAAACAAAGAGTTGGATGCTTAACCAACTGAGCCACCCAGATGTCCCATTATTAATTTTCATTCTTTAAAAACTTTTAAGTTTTTTTAATTTAAAAATTTTATTTATTTTCTAATTAAGTTTAAAATTTTAATTCCAGTATAGTTAACATACAGTGTTATATTAGTTTCAGGCATACAACATAGTGATTCAACAATTCTATACATTGCTCAGTGCTCATCAAGATAAGTGTACTCTTTAATCCCCTTCACCTATTTCACCCATCCCCTTACCAACTTCCCCTCTGATAACCATCAGTTCTCTATAGTTAAGAGTCTTTTTCTTGGTTTGTCTTTTTCCTTCATTTGTTTCTTAAATCCCACATGAGTGAAATCATGTTATTTGTCTTCTCAAACATTTATTTCATTTAACTGTATACTCTCTAGCTCCATTCATGTTATTGCAAATGGCAAAATTTCATTATTTTTTATTGAATAATATTCTGTTGTATATATCCACCACATCTTCTGTATCCATTCATCTGTTGATGGACACTTGGGCTGCTTCCATAACTTGGCTATTGTAAATACTGGTGTAAAAAACACAGAGGTGCATGTATCCCTTTTGAATTAGTGTTTTTGTATTTTAGTGGTAAATACCCATAAGTGCTATTAGTGGATCACTTTCTTTTCTTTTCTTTTTTTTAAAAGATTTTACTTATTTATTTGACAGAGAGAGCACAAGTAGGCAGAGTGATAGGCAGAGGGAGAGGGAGAAGAGGCTCTCCACTGAGCAGGAAGCCCGACGTGGGACTCGATCCCAGGACCCTGGGATCATGACCTGAGCCGAGAGCAGTGGCTTAACCGATTGAGCCACCCAGGCACCCAGTGGATCACTTTCTTTTAAAATTAATAATAAAAGCACTCGGGCTATTAATTTTCCTCTGAGTATTGCTTTAATGATATACCACAGGTTTTGCTATGCAATATTTTCATTATTCTTTTTAAGATTTTATTTGAGAGAGAGAGAGAGAGAGAGACAACGAGAGGGGAGAGAGAAGGGAGAGGGTCAGAGAGAGAAGCAGATTCCCCACCGAGCAGGGAGCCTGATGTGGGGCTCAATCCCAGGACCCTGGGATCACGGCCCAAGCCAAAGGCAGATGCCCAACTGACTGAACCACCCATGCGCCCCAATTTTAATTTTTAAAGAATCCACAATCTTAGCTTTGTTTACTTTTTGACCTATGAGTTATTTAAAATTTATGTTTAGGCACTTGGGGGCTCAGTTGGCTAAGCGACTGTCTTCGGCTCAGGTCATGATCCTGGAGTCCTGGGATAGAGTCCGGCACAGGGCTCCCTGCTCAGCAGAGAGTCCACTTCTCCTTGTGATCCTCTCCCCTCTTGTGCTCTCTCTCTCAAATAAATAAATAAATAAAATCTTAAAAAAAAAATTTGTTAAAAAAATTTCCAAGTAGCTAGATTTTCCTTAATTTGTGATTATTCATTTCTAGTTTTACTACTCTGTGCTCAGGAAACATGACCTGTACAATTTTTTGTTTTTAGAAACTGAATTTCTCCCCGGCACTTGGGTGGCTCAGTTGGTTGAGAGTCTGCCTTGCACTTGGGTCATGATCCCAGGGTCCTGCGTTGGAGCCCTACATCTGGCTCCCTGCTCAGTGGGAAGTCTGCTTCTCCCTTTCCCCACCCCCTCAGTCTCAGCTTGTGCTGTCACTCTCTCCAATGAATAAATAAAATCTAAAAAAAAAAAAAAAAGAATTTGAATTCCTCCCTTCTCCACTACCCAAACTTGTGACCAAATTCCTACTGTAAGAATTTAAAACATTACAGAAATATAAAGAACTTTCACTCTCTAACCCTTAAATCTATTGTCTTCTACAAAGATAACCACTTCAAAAAGTTTGGTATGTTTCTTGCATACTTTTTAGGATGTATTTATATAGAAACTTACATATACAATAAATGGTTTTTTGCTGTACTCAAATAGAACCATAAGCTATATATTGTTCTGCAACTGGATTTAAAATTTCTTTTTAATTATATATCTTGATTTTTTTCATGTCAAACCATTTTAATTCTTTCAACTCAGAAGCTTTCATTGTAATACAGGCCTAAATATGATTGTTCATTTATTTTTACCTTGCTCTTTCAAGAACCTTTAAATCTGAGGGCTAAATGTAAGTCTTTTTTTTTTTTAAAGATTTATTTATTTATTTATTTATTTGACACAGAGAGAGAGATCACAAGTAGGCAGAGAGGCAGGCAGAGAGACAGGGAGAGGAGGAAGCAGGCTCCCTGCTGAGCAGAGAGCCCGATGCGGGCCTTGATCCCAGGACGCTGAGATCATGAGCTGAGCCGAAAGCAGAGGCTTTAACCCACTGAGCCACCCAGGCGCCCTAAATTTAAGTCTTAAATTTAAATTTTCCCAATCAACTTAGTAAATTTTCTTCTATTAATTCTTTGATTCCTGCTTCTCAGTTCTGTTATCACCTTCTAGAACTTGTATTTTATTATTAGTTTTCTGGATCCATTCTCCACATCTCCTATTCTTCTCATAGTTTTATGTTATATTTTCCCCTCTGAGTTCTGGTAAATTCTTTTGAGCTGGTTAAACTTTTGACATCTCTCATCGGCAGTACAGAGACTGTTGCATTAATTTGGCAAATCATGTTTTTCCTAAGAATTTTGTTCAGATAATTTTTCCATCTTTTGAAAAAAAATGTATGCAATGTCTTAACTTCATTGTTAAAACATGTTAGTTTTGGGGTGCCTGGGTGGCTCAGTTGGTTAAGCATCTGCCTTTGGCTCAGGTCATGATTCCAAGGTCCTGCCATCTGGCTCCATGCTCAGGGGGGCAGAGTAGGGGGCTGTCTGCTTCTCCTTCTGCCCCTCCCCCTGCTCCTGCTCTAGCTCTCTCAAGTAAATTTAAAAAAGAAAAGAATTATAGTTTTTAATATTTCTCCCTATTTCGTTAGTATGTTTTAAATATTGCCATTTGCTCTGGCCACTCAAATTAATCTTTTGAAACACTGAATCTTTTCACATATCTATTGACTTCCTCCATCTGCTTAGCCTTCTGGTGGCGGAACTGTGTCACATAACAGGGATTGAATGAGTTCTGTCAGAGACTGTTCAAATCCTTTAGACCCAGTCTAAGGAAAACTATTGGTAACTATTCTTTGATGGTGTAGAGGTCCAATAGACTGTATGGGATTGGTAAAGAGGAACAGGTGGAGGGAAGCAGCCTTGGCGGAGGGAGTTTCACCACAGTTCTGAACAGGGGCTCAGGAACAAGAAGTTAAAATACCAGTCTTCTGATCCAGTTACATTTTAAAGATGGAAAAAACGGAACCACCACCACAGATCCAGGAAGTCAAATAATTTTTCCAAGAATCCACAATGATACAGAACTTCCAAAATCCACTTACAATACCTCTTGATTTACTTCCACACAACCTTCCCTCAGCAAGAGCCAACGATACTTTTTTTAAAAGACAAGTCGGGGGGTGGGGCGGGGAAGTCAGGGGTCTTGGGGATGTAGTCCGCCATAAAGACAGACTGATATACTGATACTTACCCACTGTGTCACCCTGGGCAATTTGCTATGCCTCTCTAGGATTCAGTTTCCTCATCTAAAAAAAGTGTGTGGGTGCCTGGGTGGCTCAGTGGGGTAAAGCCTCTGCCTTCGGCTCAGGTCATGATCCCAGGGTCTTGGGATCGAGCCCGGCATCGGGCTCTCTGCTCAGCGGGGAGCCTGCTTCCTCCTCTCTCTGCATACTTGTAATCTCTCTCTCTATGTCAAATAAATAAATAAAATCTTAAAAAAATAAATAAAAAAATAAAAATAAAAAAAGTGTGTGTGTGTGTGTGTGTTGGGGGAGCGATAATATCTGCTCTTACAAGACATTTAAGGTCCTCAAGTAAAAACCTGGGGCGCTAGTCCGGGCCTGTGGAGGGAGACCCTGGCCTAAGATGACTGGAGGCGGCCGGATTGTGGGCTGTCTCCGTCAGCCCGAACCCCAGACCAGCACCAGTGTCCTCGATGGCCACCACAGCAGCAACAGCAACCACCGCCGCGAACGCCCGCGTCGCCTGGCCGGGCTTGGCCCGGCCCCTCCTCACCTGACAGGCGCCGCGTTCCCAACTCCAGCCTCAGCTCACCTTCCCGACCACACCTCTGCGCACGCGCAGTGCCCGCCTCCCCAGCTCTCCGGAGCCGCTGAACTTGCGTTCAGAGTTTTTCCACCCAGTGCGGCCACCGTCGTTAGAGGAGGAAGGCGGGAGGGGGCGGGGACACGGGTGGGAGGTGGGTAAGCGCGCGCGCCGCCCGTCCGTCGTGGTTTCCTGGCTGCGCGCGGCGGTGGCGGAGTGGCTGCAGCTGTAGCAGCAGCCGCGAAGATGGCGGAGGGGTTGGAGCGTGTCCGGATCTCCGCGTCGGAGCTGCGAGGGATCCTGGCCGCTCTGGCTCCGCAGGCCGGGAGCAGAGGTGAGTCGCGCCGCCCAGCTCCTGGGCTGGGCCTGCCCGCCCCGCCTCCCTCTCCTCCTCTGCCTCCTCCCTGCTCAGTCCGCGGAGCTCCTGAGCCCCCGCCCCTTACCCCAGCAGTGGGGGCGGGGGCCGAGGGCGGTCCCTAGGCCGCCCCACCAGCCCGGGGGCCAGTGTAGAATCGGGCTCGGCCAGCCCGGACCCCCTCCGGGGGAGCCCGACCCGAGTTCCTGCCTCCGCCCCCTCTCTCACCGCGAAGGTGACTGTTCCCCATTGCCCCAACCTTCTCAGACCAGTTTGTGGATTCCCAGTCGTCAGGAGACGCGACGAGGAGCGGGTGCTGAGGTCTGGGGGAGGCCCTGGGATGTATCGTTCCCAGAGATATCATCCGCATGCCTTCCCTGTCATCTCTTTAGAGTTGGAGAGAAGAAACTGGGGAAATCGGGGAGAAAGATTGAACAGCTTGGGACTTCCTTGCTGAACTTTTTCCCCCAAGGCAGGGTTCTGAAGGCTGTGCCACCGGAGGGATCCAGGACCTTCGGTAGAGAGCTGACTCTGCTTTAGGTTTGCCCTTGGCATGTGAGGGAGCAGTTTTTATCAGAGAGACTGTTCATTTTGCAAATTAAAGTTTTTTTTTTTAATTTTTATTTGACAAAGAGAGAGAGAGATCACAAGTAGGCAGAGAGGCAGGCAGAGAGGAGGAGGCAGGCTCTCCACTAAGCAGAGAGCCCGATGCGGGCCTCTATCCTAGGACCCTGAGATCATGACCTGAGCCGAAGGCAGAGGCTTTAACCCACTGAGCCACCCAGGCGCCCGCAAATTAAAGTTTCTGTCCACACCAGGAAAGCTCCAAGGAAGATTCTAGTATCTCATTTCTCCTTTGTTAGGTGGTGGAGTTGTGAAGAATGGTAGTTGTGCTTCTGCAGGCTTGTGGCCAAAGTCTGTGAAATTGATTTTTGTTTTTGAATCCGATTCGATTTGAATGGGATTATTCAGGGTGTTTTCTCCCTCTGCTCTGAGTAGTAGTAGCTTTTCTAATTCCTTCTCCCCACCTCTCACCTAAGTTACAAAGGCTCCTGAAGGTCCGTTATTCTGGAGGTAAGCTGCTTTACCTTTATTCATACTTGATGAAATAGTCTTTTAAGCTTTTGGCAATACCGAAGCAGTATCTTAAACTTAAGTGGTTTTTGTGTTTTTGCTTCTTTCTCTTTTGTTACACCTGTGAGTTAAATGCTGGAGGATATTATTTATTTCTGTAATGAGCTTGTTTGTATTGGTTTATAGAACAATACTAGGATTCTGTAAAGCATTCTGTTTTGAGTGCTGTATAAGCTCACTAATTCCTGTCAGTTTTCTATTGACAAGTTTTATGTCTATTTGTAGTAGTCTCTCCCCTTAATAGGTAAAGGTAACAGATACAAAAAATAGATACTTGCTTATTTGTCATTCAGTAAGTTTAGGGAGCCTGCAGAGTAGTTTCGAAAGTCCTGTACCCTTATTTTTAAGTACTGCAGTCGTTGGTATTTTGAGAGCATGTCACAATACTTCCATCATCTCCAGAGAAAGCTCCTTTATGGAACTTTTTCCTTCTCATATTCCACATCATAGTAGCAGTTAGTTGTAGTATTCTAATGATGATAGTATGAGTAGTATTTCCTTGGAATGACTGCTGGCTGCTGTTAAGAGAGTTGGTGAGCATGAGTGGAGTTGAAGAATGTGAAAGGAACTGCTTCCTGTTTGCTTCAACAAGAGGTATGTGTTTGGGCAGTTGGTATCCTAAAAGAAGAGGATTGTCCTGGCCAAGTTCAGAGACTGGAGTTGCACATTTTCCCCCCAGATATGTCCAGAACTGTGGATTGTTGTACGTACTCCTCTTTTTCTCCTTTATCCCCAACTACTACTGTGCTAAAACGGGCTTAGCCACCCTTGAAAAAAAGTTAAAAGCACTAGAAGAGATGACTAAAATGGATCCAAGGACTCCACAGCAGAGAACAGTCTGATTCCCAAAGAGACATCTTTTATTCTGGCAATGATAGGGTAGTTTGGGGTCTTGGACAGCTGGATATGACTTGGGGACACAAGAGTATGTTTTTTTGGTTTTCCTATTTCCCTAACCCAAGTGTAGATACTCTAACATAATGAAGTTCTTAGCCTTGCCAGTTGCTAAACAAAAGCTGTAAACCTACTAGAATTTCTGCTGCTTCAAAAATTTCCTCCCCTGTTCACCAATATTAGCATTTCGATGTGCTATTCTTGCTTGGCTTTTCTGTTACTTAAGCAGAATGACAGGTTTTTTTCCTTCCCTCCCCTTTTATTCTTTTCTTCTACCTGTTCCTCCCCAACACTCTCTCCAACATCATAGAAAACATGAAGGAGCCCAGGCAGCGCAGAGATAACCGGCGCCCAGATCTAGAAATCTATAAGCCTGGTCTTTCCCGACTGAGGAACAAACCTAAAATCAAGGAACCTTCTGGGAGTGATGAATTTAAGGATGAAATTGTTAATGACAGAGATTCCTCTGCTGTTGGAAATGGTACCCAGCTCATTAAGGACGTCTGCAAGGACCTGGATAACCAACACCAAAATGGTCCTGTAGACCCAGAAAATATTGGGGCACAGGAGTCCTTTCCTAGGACTTCTGGACAAGAGGATCGAAGTCTAAGAATTATCAAGAGAACAAAGAAACCTGACATGCAGATCTACCAGCCTGGAAGGCGTTTGCAGACTCTTACCAAAGAATTGACTACTAGGGTGGGTGAGGAAGAAATCCTCAACCAGGTGGAGCAACTGAGAGTGGAAGAAGATGAGTATAGGGGAAATGTGAAAGAGGAGGTCGTGAAGAAACCAGACAAAGAAGAGGCAGAGAAGAGCCTAAATGGTGACCGAGTAAGGGCTGCAAAGGGAGAAAAAGGAAAGAGGATTGAGAAGGGGGAGGGGGTAAAGAAAGTGACTGATGACCTGGCACAGGGGAAGCCAGGTTCTGCAAAGCGCTACTCCCGCTCAGACAAACGAAGGAACCGCTACCGCACTTGTAGTACCAGCTCTGCCGGCAGCAACAACAGTGCTGAGGGGGCTGGCCTGGCTGATACTGGATGTCGCCGCCGCCGCCAGGATCGGGCTAAGGAGAGGCCACGACTGAAGAAGCAATTATCTATGTCCTCAACTGACTCTTTAGATGAGGACAGAATCGATGAGCCTGATGGACCCAGGAGGAGCTCAGAAAGGAAGAAACATTTAGAAAAAAGCTGGTCTGGCCGTGGGGAGGGAGAGCAGAAAAGCAATGGGAAAGAAAATCGAGGCACTCTTCGTGTCACCTTTGATGCAGAAACCATGAACAAAGATTCCCCCATGGTGAGATCATCCAGGGAGGATATGGATAAGATAAAGCCTGACAAGAGCTTAAGCAGTGGGGGCAAAGGCTCTGAGAAGCTGGAGGCCAAAAACCTGAAACAAGAACTTCGAGGCCGTGGACGTGGCATTCTGATTCTGCCTGCCCATACCACCCTATCTGTCAGTTCAGCCGGTTCTCCAGAATCTGCACCTTTGGGACCTCGGCTTTTATTTGGATCTGGTAGTAAGGGATCTCGGAGTTGGGGCCGAGGAGGCACCACTCGACGATTATGGGACCCAAACAATCCTGATCAGAAACCTGCTCTAAAGAGCCAGACGCCCCAGCTACATTTCTTAGACACTGATGATGAAGTCAGCCCTACCTCTTGGGGTGATTCCCGCCAGGCCCAGGCATCTTACTATAAGTTTCAAAACTCTGACAACCCCTATTATTACCCTCGGACACCAGGCCCTGCCTCTCAGTATCCTTACACGGGCTACAGCCCTCTGCAGTACCCTGTGGGCCCTACAAATGGAGTGTACCCTGGGCCTTACTACCCAGGCTACCCAACTGCATCAGGACAGTATGTCTGTGGCCCTCTCCCTGCCAGTACCATGAGTCCTGAGGAGATGGAACAGCACATGAGGAACATGCAGCAGCAGGAGCTACATAGGCTTCTCCGGGTGGCTGACAACCAGGAACTGCAGCTCAGCAACCTGCTCTCCAGGGACCGCATCAGTCCTGAGGGCCTGGAGAAGATGGCTCAGCTCAGGTATGGTGTGTCCCACCCTGGCTAGAGGGTAGTGGGGATAAGCTGGAGGTGTATAGGCTCCTGTGGCTGAGGAACAAAGAAACCTCTTTGGCAAGGCACTGGGTGTTAAGTCCCTTTCACATTGATTTTTATAAGGTCGGGGTCGTTGGAAAAAGAACAGAAAATTTTATTTCTAGTCTTAGAAATGATTATGCTTCGCACTCTTTCTTTAAGAAAAAAAAAAATATTTTTCAGAGAACAGGGAATCTGGAAATGGAAAAGGAAAGACTTTCCAGAATGCCAAGAAGTGAACAACATATAACTTGTGGTGAAGATCTTATTTTAGCTGTTATATTTAGGTGGAGGCATGTGGGGGAAATCTACTTTCCTAGACATAACCGTCTTTAGAATGACATTCTGCTGTGCAGGATGAAAAGTCACATGAGTACTATACCTGGTGGCATTTTGGATTTCCTGCCAAGGAAGGTGTTTAATTTGCAAGAAGCTCAGATCTTGGGTCTATCCTTTCTTGTGGTGTATTTGGAGCTAGAAGTTGCATGTATTTTATTCCAGAGCTGAACTGCTGCAGCTGTATGAGCGCTGTATCCTATTAGATAATGAGTTCTCTGATAATCAGAATGTGGATCAGATCCTGTGGAAGAATGCTTTCTATCAGGTGATTGAGAAGTTCAGGCAGCTTCTCAAGGATCCGAATGTTGAGAACCCTGAGCAGATTCGGAACAGACTTTTGGAGCTCTTGGATGAGGTAAACCATTATCTTTTTGTCCTCGGGATAAAGGTTTTAGCATTCTGTAGTTGTGATGGGTTTTTATCACCTGAAATAATGATGATTTATAGCAGAACATTGACAAAAAACTTTATGCTCTTTTCTTGGGTTTGGTCCTGACCTACCCTGTTGCTTTCTTGGGACCATTACTTACTGGCGATTGGAGTTAGTTCTGAGCTTGGAAATTTTCTGAATGTCTTGTTTGGGGGTGAGTGGCTGTGGGGAGAGAAAGTGTGTATGTTGTGTGTGTGTGTGTGTGCGTGTGTGTGCGCATATTTTTAAAACCATGGAGGGGCTTATGCTATGAATTTGTCTAGTTGGTGACCACTAAATACTATGTATGCCTCTCTTTACATGGGATGACTAAACATTAGCTGAACTGGGGACAGGTTACTTGCCCCAGTTTCTGGTGGGTAGATTGGATCAGAACAGTCTGATTCAGCTGTTTCTTATTTTTTGTCTTTATAGGGTAGTGACTTCTTTGATAGTTTGCTTCAGAAGCTGCAGGTTACTTACAAGTTCAAACTGGAGGACTACATGGATGGTCTTGCCATTCGCAGCAAGCCATTACGCAAGACAGTAAGCCCTCTTCTTTATCTTTAATCATCCATTTAGTAAGCATTTGTCTAGTGTTATGTTGCTAGGCACTAGGCTAGGTATTAAGGATACAGATGAAAGATACAGTCCGGTGAGGGAACAGACCAATTAAACCACCAATTATCATGTAATAAGTAGTATGGTAATGTTATATATACAGTGTGGAAGGGGCATAGAGTGAAGTGACTCTGATTCAGACTGGTGGAGTCAACGGAGTCTTCAGACCTGACTTGGAGTGGAAGGGGCATTACAGGGCACAGCAAGAGAGAATCAGGCCTTTTTGGAAAGTGTAAGAAGTTCAGTATGCTGGTTTTTGTAATATAGAGTTAGGCTGTTGTAGGAGGTAAAGCTAATGAAGTAGAAAGGGTTAGATTAAAAACTTTTGTATGCCATGCTGAAGAGTCTGGACTTTATTCGGAAAGCAACGAGGGGCCAGGGCTTGATTTTCACTAAATGTATAGCATAGATTTCTTCTTAGAACCAGGCACTGGCAAATGGATGAATTTGGGCAAGAGTGGAGGTAGGAGAGTCAGGCTGGGCACCTGAACTAAGGTAGAGGTAGAGGAGAGTAAGGTAAGGTAGAGGTAGTGGAGGTGGAAAAGAGGAGACAAATTGGAAAGATATAAGGGAAATAGAATTGAATTGCTGGCTGATTTGGTGTGAATGATGAGATAGGAGGCGTAAGGAGTCTAGATCATCTCCCACTTCAAGAGAAGTTTGTTTTTAAGCTGGAAGAGACTTAAGCATATTTATACATTGAGAGGAAAGGGCCAGGGGAAAGGAAGAGGTTAAAGATTCATAAGAGAAAGGCATATGAATTATGGGGCAGAGACTTCCTCTCCTCTTGTCTTTCTGCTCCTGATGGTTGGTGTGCACAAACTCTATTACTAATCAACAAGTATTTATTGAGACCCTCCTACATGCCACGTGTCTTTCTAGGACACATAATTCATTGTGGAACAAGAAAGCCAGGATCCCAGCTCTTGGAGTTTATAGTTTGCTTAGGGATAAGTACAGATGGTGGGTTAGTAATTGCAGATGCGGTGACTTCTGCAAAGGATGTCGTGGAGGGGGTGTAAGGTAAAGGGATTTAGAGGATCATAGAAGACTGAGGAAGTTACAGTTAAGCTGGCACTGAACCCCTGAGCTGTTAGCCAGGTGTATGTGAAGACGCTAGGACATTCAATGGAGAGGAAGTATTTGTGCAGGTCCTGAAGTGGGAAAGAGCATGGTGTGTTAAGGAGACTGAGAAAAGTCTAGTCTGACTGACTGAGGTGCAGAGAGAGAGGGGGGAAGTTGTGCTGCAGAGGTGAACAGAAGCTAGATCATCTGGGACTTCATCCAGAGGATAGTGGAGAGCCTTTGGTGGGGTTTGTTTTTTTCTCCTCACTTTCCCCACTGAGATAACAGAGTGCTATAGTGTGGAAACATAATCTGTTTTCTTGGTGCTTTATCAGCTAACTACGAAGGCTTCTTGGTGTTCATTCAGAGAATGTGTGGAATAGTCAGGACTCTGAAGGATATGGCTTGTGGTGGTATATAACTTTGCTGAGGCACGTGTTTGTTATGTATTAGGAGGTTGATGTGCAGTAGCTAGTTATTTAGCTAGTGGATGAGCCTTCCTCAGGGACAGTATCTACTTCTTGAAGCTTTGTTCTTTATTCAGTGATGTGTTAATTTCTTGTGCGGAGCGGAATTGTATGTTATGAAATGTTGTTCCTTAGGTTTTTGGGTTGGACACATGTCTTGGGATTGTTAAGGGTCTATACTCTGTTTTCTCATGGAGGGACAGATGCCATGCCCATTATTGAGAAAACATAAGTATAAAGAGGGAGAGAGAACTACTCAGTGTCTGGCAGTATTGTAGGTGTTTGGTAAAGGGTAACTATGTTATCGTTTGAGGGAATTGTTACTGTTTTGCAAAGTGAATGTAGTGCAGTAACACAGTGCAGTGATAGTAATAGTTTGAGAAGAGAGAGACTATAGTGATGACAGGAAAATAACAGAATAAACGGTTGTCTTAGTATTTGTGTATCACTTTTTAATTTGTGAATTATTTAACACTTATTCTCTCCATTTACCCTATGGAGTATGCATTTTTATATTCAGATGAAGAAACTTGAGTCCCCAAAACAGGCCCAAAGACCTACGGAAGACCACACAACTCTTACAAAGAGAGTTAGGTTTCTTTATTTCCAGGTTTCAAAGTGTTTTCTTCTATTTACCTGACACTTGAAATAAGAATGGCCTCCTCTCTTTTCTGTCATTCTTTCTCATTAAATTTGGTATCACATTATTGGCTCTTTTTTGCTTGGCAAGTTTTTTTTTTAAATATTTTTTATTTATTTATTTGACACAGAGAGAGAGAGACCACAAGTAGGCAGAGAAGCAGGCAGAGAGAGAGAGGAGGAAGGAGGCTCCCTGCTGGGCAGAGAGCCCCATGACCTGAGCCAAAGGCAGAGGCTTAACCCACTGAGCCACCCAGGCGCCCATCGCTCAGCAAGTTTTGACTGAAACCTTTTTACTTTGTTGAAGACTATTAGCGCCTTATTAATGCTGTTCTGTCACTTTGATCCTATCCTTGCCCCTTGGGGTTGAAGTTAGAGTTTATTGGATACACTACTAACTGATCATTTTTCCTGAAGGTAAAATATGCTTTGATCAGTGCCCAGCGATGTATGATTTGCCAAGGAGATATCGCTAGGTATCGGGAACAAGCCAATGACACAGCAAACTACGGGAAAGCACGAAGGTACTTTTGCCTCTTGTTCACTGCTTCTCTTTCCTTGTGGCGTTAAGCTAAGCCCTATTAAGAGCAATGGGCCACCCGAGCTGCCTCTCACCTGAAGTCCTACAGTTGTCCCTATTGATCTTTGTAATCAGGCTTTACCACTCCAGTGTTACATGTAACACTCCAGCTTATGTCTTAAGCAGTTTGGGCTATGAGGTGATAAAATGGGAAAGCGTTGATGTGGAGCTAGTGTTTTTTACTGTTTTTCTATTCCAGTTGGTACCTAAAGGCGCAGCATATTGCTCCCAAGAATGGGCGCCCCTATAACCAGTTGGCTCTGCTGGCAGTGTATACGGTAAGCAATCCTGTGGACAGGGGAAGTATTTTGCAGGCAGTGTCTTAGAAAGAATGGATTTTGATAGTGTCAGCTCCTGGAGCTAGAGTTCCTCTGAACACTAAACCTAAAAAATATCCTTTCCTGCCATCCTCACATTCCTCTTGTTACTTTTAGAGGTAAGTTGTCAGTGATTCCTCACTCTAGTTAAATCTGTACTTCATCCTGTTTCATTGCACTTAAGTTCCTAAGGGAATGCTCATGCTCCAGCCAAACACCACTTTGTTTTTGACCAAGGCTTCTGCTCTCAATCTTGTCTTGCTTCCCTTCCCTATCCTGTTGAATGAGGTTTCTCATTTCTAGAAGGAAAATAAGGCTCCTTTTACCACTTTTCCTTAAAGTCCTCAGCTAGCCCTAACTAGTGAGATCCTTACTTCCTTTCCCCAGATTATCCCCTTATTCTTCTTAAGTTTTCACTTAAGGAGCCTTCTTAGCAGAAGCACTTCGTGCCAAATTGTATCTTCCTAGAACTTACCAAACTCCACTAAATATGCCTCTAACAGAGAGCCTTGGGGCAGATAACAGCCCCTCATAAGGAAGCCGAATTGAAGGGGGGAAGGTCAATGGTAGGTATCAAAGATTTACCTATAAAGCAGCTAATCTGCTCATTTAGCAGGGAGAGTTTTCATAAGGCTATAAAATTTCATTGCCCAAATAAACAATGTTTGAGTTAAAATTTTTATTCCCTTTTAGTCAATAAAATTTAAAGAAAATTTAAAGATTTAAAGAAATTCATAACACTTCATGATGGATTGAAATTGTTGAATAAGTGGGCGCCTGGGTGGCTCAGTGGGTTAAAGCCTCTGCCTTCGGCTCAGGTCATGATCTCAGGGTCCTGGAATCGAGGCCCATATCGGGCTCCCTGCTCAGCGGGGAGCCTGCTTCCTCCTCTCTCTGCCTGCCTCTCTGCCTACTTGTGATCTCTCTCTCTCTGTGTCAAATAAATAAATAAATAAATAATCTTAAAAAAAAAAAAGAAATTGTTGAATAAGTAGTGTGGTTGACTGACACAATTCCTTCTATATCTCTAGAATTTCTTCATTCACTCTTTTTTTAGATTTTATTTATTTGAGAGAGAAAGAGAGAGAGGGAGAGAGAGATCACCAACAGTGGGGAGGGGTAGCAAGAGAAGCAGACTCTCCACTGAGCAAGGAGTCCAATGTGGTACTCGAATCCCAGGACCCTGAGATCATGACCTGAGTCAAAGCCAGACACTTAACCAACTGAGCCCCTCAGGTGCCCATCTTCATTTCCTCTTTATTCTCTTTAGTAAACTAACAGTATTGTGCAACCATCAACTCTAACTAATTCCGAGACATTTTCATCACCCCAAAAGGAAAACCCCATACCCTTTACTCTCCATTCCTTCTACCTCCCAGCCTCTGGCAACCACTAGTCTGCTTTCTGTCTCAGGATATACCTATTGAATGTTTCATATAAATGGAATCATCCAGTATGTGACCTTTTATGTCTGTCTTACTGCGTTTAGCGTAAAGTTTTTGAGGTTCATTTATGTTGCAGCATGTGTCAGTACTACATTTTTATGGCCAAATCATATTCCACTGTATGGATATACCATACTTTATTCATTAGTTGTTGGACATTTTGTTTTCACTTTTTAGCTATTGTGATTAGTGCTTGGTGAAGTACAGGTATTTGAATATCTGTCTTCAGTTCTGTATCTGTGAGTGGAATGAGTGGAATTGATGGGTTGTATGGTAATTCCATGTTTAGCTTTTTTTTTTTTTAAGATTATTTATTTTAGAGAGAGACAGTGTGCATGCTGGTGGGGGCGGAGCAAAGAGAGGGAGAGAAGCAGACTCTCTGTTGAGCATGGAGCCATTGGGCTCCATCTCACAATCCCAGGATCATGACCTGAGCCGGAATCAAGAGTTGGATGCTTAACTGACAGAGCCACCAGGTGCCCCCTATGTTTAACTTTTTAAGGGATCACCATACTTTTTCATAGAGGCTGCACCATTTTACATTCCCACCAGCAATGTACAAGGGTTCCAGTTCCTCCATGTTCTCACCAACATTTTCATTTCTTTGATTATGATCATTCTAGTAAGTGTAAAGTGATACTGCACTTTTTTCCCCCACTTGGGGACTTTTTTTTTCTTTAGTGTTTTTTTTTCCCTCCTTCCTCCCTCCCTCCTTTCCTTTCCTTCCTTCCTTCCTTCCTTCCTTCCTTCCTTCCTCCTCCCTCCCTTCCTCCCTCCCTCCCTCCCTCCCTCCCTTCCTTCCTTCTTTCCTTCCTTCCTTCCTTTATCAGTTTTAGGTTTGCAGAAAAATTAAGCTGAAAGTACAGAGGTTTCCCATATACTCCCTCAATTCCTCTTCCCATCAGTTTTCCCTGTCATTAACATCTTGCATCAGTGTAATACTTGATTTTGTTTTTGTTTTTTTAAGATTTTATTTATTTATTTGACAGAGAGAGACACAGAGAGAGGAACACAAGTGGGGCAGAGGGAGAGGGAGAAGCAGGCTTCCCGCTGAGCAGGGAGCCCGATGCAGAGCTCAATCCCAGGACCCTGAGATCCTGACCAGAGCCAAAGGCAGATGCTTAACAACTGAGCCACCCAGGCGCCCCATACATTTGTTTATTACTGATGAGCTAGTGTTGATAACATTGTCACGAACTAAAGTTGCTAGTTTACATTAGGGTTCACTTTTATTGTATAGTCTATGGATTTGAACAAATCTGTAATGATATGTATTCATCATTACAGTATCATACAGAGTAGTTTTACTGTCCTAAAAATACCTCGTGCTCCACCCTCCACCTGTTCATTCCTCACTCCTCTGAACCTCTAGCCATCCTGATTTTTGCTGTCTTTAGTTTTGCCTTTTCCTGAATGTCATATGGTTGGAACCATACAGTATGTAGCCTTTTCATATTAGCTTTTTTCACTTAGTAATATGCATTTAGGGTTATTTTTGTGATTTGACAGCTCTTTTATTTTATTGTTGAGTAATATTCGATTGTATGGATGTACCACAGTTTGTTTATCCATTTTCCTATTGAAGGATATCTTGGTTGTTTACAAGTTTTGGCAATTATGACTAAAAATGCTGTAAATGTTTATATGCAGGTCTTTGTGTGGACATAAGTTTT
Source organism: Ailurus styani (assembly GCA_002007465.1). Classification (NCBI taxonomy): domain Eukaryota; kingdom Metazoa; phylum Chordata; class Mammalia; order Carnivora; family Ailuridae; genus Ailurus; species Ailurus styani. Next base: position 10,364,060 of record LNAC01000022.1, on the reverse strand, counting down.
CATCTCATTTAGATAAATACCGACAAGTGTGATTGCTGGATTGTATGGTAAGAGTGTATGTAGTTTTGGAAGAAATTGCCAAACTGTCTAACGAAGTGGCTGTGCCATTTTGCATTCCCACAGGCAGTGGATGAGAGTTCCTGTTGCTCTGCATCCTCATCAGCATTTAGTGTTGTCAGTAGTCTGGATTTTGGTCATTTTGTAATAGATGTGTAGTGTTACCGCATTTTATTTTATTTTATTTTATTTTATTTTATTTTTTAAAGATATTATTTATTTCTCAGAGAGAGAGAGAGAGATTACAAGTAGGCAGAGAGGCAGGCAGAGGGAGAGGGGGAAGCAGGCTCTCTGCTGAGCGGAGAACCAGATGTGGGGCTCAATCCCATGACCCTGAGATCATGACCTGAGCCGAAGGCAGAGGCTTTAACCCACTGAGCCACCCAGGCGCCCCTGTTACCTCATTTTAACTTGCATCTCCCTAATGAGGTATGACCTGGAGTATCCTTTCATATGCTTATTTGCCATTTGTTTATCTTCTTTGGTGAGGTGTCTGTTTTGATCTTTTGCCCATTTTTATTTATTTTTATTTATTTTATTTTATTTTTTAAAAGATTTTATTTATTTATTTGACACAGAGAGAGAGAGATTACAAGTAGGCAGAGAGGCAGGCAGAGAGACAGGGAGAGGAGGAAGCAGGCTCCCTGCTGAGCAGAGAGCCCAATGCGGGCCTTGATCCCAGGACGCTGAGATCATGACCTGAGCCGAAAGCAGAGGCTTTAACCCACCGAGCCACCCAGGCGCCCTCTTTTGCCCATTTTTAAATTGTTTTTTTTATTATTGTTGAGTTTTAAGAGTGTATTTTGAATACCAGTCCTTTACTAGACATGCGTCAAAGATCAGCTAGCTGTATTTGTGTGGGTCTATTTCTGGGCTCTCTATTCCATTCCATTGATCTGTTTGTCTCTTTGGCCAGTACCACATTTTCTTGTTTACAGTAGCTTTATGATAAGTCATGAAGTTGGGTGGTTTGATCTTCCGACCATGTTCTTTGTCAGTATTGTGTAGGCTATTCTGGATCTTTTGCCTTTCCATATAAACTTGAGAATCGTTTTGTTGTTATCTACAAATCTATTGTCTTTGAAGTAGTATCTCATTGTGGTTTTGATTTGCATTTCCCTAACAACTAATGATGTTGAGCTGTACTTACAGGCCATTTAGAGAAATGTCTGTTTAAATCCTTTGCCCATTTTTTTCTTAAATTAAAAAAATTATAAAAAATTTAATTGTAAAATATACATAAGATGAAATTTACCATCTTACCCATTTTACATTCACATTGTTGTGTAACTAATCTCCAGAACTCTCTTCATCTTGCAAAACAAACTTTATACCTATTAATTAAGCAACTACACATTTCCCCCTCCCTCCAACCACTTTCTGTCTCTGAATATGTCTACTTTAGGTACTTAATATAAGTGGAATCATACAGTATTTGTGTTTTTGTGACTGGCTTATTTCACTTAGCATTATATTCTCAAGGTCCATCCATGTTACAACTTGTGTCAGAATTTTCTCTTTAAGGCTGAATAGCACTCAGTTGTGTGTATATACCGTATTTTGTTTATCACTTTATCTGTCAGTGCACACTTCCACCTTTTGGCCATTGTGAATAATGCTGCCATGAATGTGAGTGTACAAAAATCTCTTTAAGATCCTGCTTTCAGGATGCCTGGATGGCTCATTGGTTAAGCATCTGCCTTTGGATCGAGTCCCACATTGGGCTCTTTGCTCAGTGGGGAGCCTGCTTCTCCCTCTGCCTGCAGCAGCTCCCCCTGCTTGTGCTCGCATGCTCTTTCTCTGACAAATAAATAAAATCTTAAAAATATATATTTATTTATTAGAGGGAGCATGCATGCATGCATGTGGATGTATTGGGAGAGAGGCCAAGGGAGAGAATCTTTTTTTTTTTTTTAAAGATTTTATTTATTTATTTGACAGAGAGAGAGCACAAGTAGCCAGAGTGGCGGGCAGTGGGAGAGGGAGAAGCAGGCTCTCCGCTGAGCAGGGAGCCTGATGTGGGACTCGATCCCAGGACCCAGGATCATGACCTGAGCTAAAGGCAGCCGCTTAATCGACTGAGCCACCCAGGTACCCCAAGAGGGAGCAAATCTTCAAGCCAACTCCCCACTGAGCGCAGAACCTGATGCAGGGATCTATCTTCATGACCCATGAGATCATGACCTGAGCAGAAACCAAGAATTGGACATTTAAGTGACTTAGCTACCCAGGTGCCCCTCTTCTGAGAGTTTTTATAGTTTTTATATTTAGATCTTTGATTCATTTTTCATTAATTTTTGTATATGGTGTGAAATAGGGGTCCAGCTTCATTCTTTTGCATGTAGATATCCAGTTCTTTTAGTACTATTTGTTGAAGAGGCTGTTCTTTCCCCATTGACTAGTCTTGGGATCCTTGTTGAAAATCAGTTGGTGCCTGGATTTATTTCTGGACTCTCAGTTCTCTTCCATGGATCCGTATGTCTATCCTTATGCCAGCACCACATTGTTTTAATTACTATAGCCTTGTGGTAAATTTTGAAATCAGGATATATGAGTTGTCCACCTTTGTTCTTCTTTTTCAAGATGAGTTTGGCTGTTTGGGGTTTCTTGTAATTCCATATGGATTTTAGGGTCAGCTTTTTCATTTCTGCAAAAAGAGTCATTGGGATTTTCATAAGAATTACATTGACTGTGTAGTTGCTTTGGGGAGTATTTACACAGATGTTTTTGATTTATTTAGGTCTTCTTTAATTTCTTTCAGACGTGTTTTATATTTTTCGGTGTATAAGTTTTACCTTTCTTTGGTTAAACTTATTCCTAAGTATGTTATTCTTTTTGAGGCTGTTATAAATAGAATTATTTTCTTAATTTCTTTTAAAGATTATTTATTAGTAACATATAGAAATATAATTGATTTTTGAGCATTAATCATAATGTCTTACAACTTCACTGAATTCCCTCAGTGGCTTTTTGCCATTCTGATTAAGCTGGTATATTTTTCTTTCATAGACCTCTGACCTAAATTAGTGGTCCTTTCAAGCTCTTTTCCTCTGTCCCTATTTTCTGTCTCCCCTAGTTGTCTTTTAAAATCACTTTCTCAATTTTCTGTCTTCTCCAAGCAGTCATTCAGTGAATCTCAAGAATTCAGTGAGAAACTGTGCACAGTGCTTTGCTAGGTGCTGTGAGTGGTGAATATGTGATATGGTTTCTGCTTTGAAAAATGTGTTGACGGGCGCCTGGGTGGCTCAGTGGGTTAAAGCCTGTGCTTTCGGCTCAGGTCATGATCTCAGCGTCCCGGGATCGAGGCCCGCATCGGGTTCTCTGCTCAGCAGGGAGCCTGCTTCCTCCTCTCCCTGTCTCTCTGCCTGCCTCTCTGCCTACCTGTAATCTCTCTCTGTGTGTCAGATAAATAAATAAAATCTTTAAAAAAAAAAGAAAAAAAAGTGTTGAGAAGACAAGTGAGGGATGTAGACAGTGATACAAATTAGACTTCATGAAATGTGATGCAATTGATTAGATGTGCCATTATTTTCTGGACCACTAAGAAAGAATATATTAATTAAAAATAAACATAATGGTAGATATTGATTGTAAGTTCTATCTTGATTTCAGAAATGTTAAAATATGAAAAAATCATTGAGGAATCGACAAAACGCAGTCTAAAATCAAGTGAGTGGTATAGGCTGAGATCAGTACAGATTGGGATAATATTAAAAATAGCCCCCATTAGGGGTGCCTGTGTGGCTCAGTCAGTAGAGCATGTGACTCTTAATCTCAGGGTTGTGAGTTGAGCCCCACATTGGGTGTAGTAGAGATTACTTAAAAATAAAATCTTAGGGCGCCTGGGTGGCTCAGTGGGTTAAAGCCTCTGCCTTCGGCTCAGGTCATGATCTCAGGGTCCTGGGATCGAGGCCCACATCGGGCTCTCTGCTCAGCAGGGAGCCTGCTTCCTCCTCTCTCTCTGCCTGCCTCTCTGCCTACTTGTGATCTCTCTCTCTCTGTGTCAAATAAATAAATAAAATCTTTAAAATAAAATAAAATAAAATCTTAAGAAACAAGAAACAAAAAAAATCCCCCATTTGACTGTAACAGTATATCAGATATTCTTTTAAACTGTATATATTATATGAATCTTACTCATTTTAGGAGCCATAGGTGTGTAAATATCTTCTGATAAATACCTACCTAATAAGTGGCAGGACCTAATTCAAACAGGTAGTTGACCTTAAAATGCTAACTGAATAGAAGATGTGAGGTTTTTTCGTTGTTGTTTTTTTCAAATGCAGGTTTTGAAGAATGGGTTACTGGCGTAAGAAAGAAGTTAGTATTCTAAATGCATTTTGAGACAGAAAAGAAGGGAAAAATGTATATGAAGTTGGAGAAAAGCTTTTTGACATTCTTTCCCCCTTTGTTTCAGTGGTTTTTTTCTCCTTTCTGACCTTCTCCCTTTCTTTTACTTCTTTTCCTTATTAATTGGTTGTGAAAGAGACTTGAAGGATTTATTTGCTGAATTCATTGGATAACAGTTTATATTTCCCTTTCTCTGCAGAGTCAGTGTGGTATAGTGCAAACCTGAACTCAGGAGCCAGACAGACATAGGTTCACACTGGCATACCCAGGATTTGGCTTGGAGGCCTTGTTGGACAAGTTATGTTGTTGGACAACAGTCTCCCTGGGCACCCGTTTCCTCATCTTTAAAATGGGATTAATAATGCCTGTGGGGCAATGTTCTTAGGTTTAGAGGTAAAATCTATGAAGTGATGGTCACTTGTCTCACTATGCTTAAATCAGTGATGTTGCCATTGTTATTTATAATTTTTTTTAGCTAATTAGTGAGTTGAACCTTTTCTTTCTCTAAAAACAAAGTGTAATTGGATTTTATATTTGACGAGGCTCTTTATTCTTTTCTCCCTCTCGTGAGTACTTGGCTCTTAGAGTACCTCTGCATGTAAGACAGAGTCCTGTGCCAGGAGAGATCCCTGACGTAATTGCTGTGGTTCCTCCCATGGATAGCATTCTGATGTTCTTATTGGAGTTCCTTACAGCCTGGGAGAGATAGTAAGGTTTTCTCGATCAGCTGACTCAGGCTGGAGTCAGGAAAGGAATTGGTTGACTTGATGTCTCTGGCCTCTTTCTGCAGAGGAGGAAGCTTGATGCTGTCTATTACTATATGCGCAGTTTAGCTGCCAGCAACCCTATCCTGACTGCCAAGGAGAGTCTCATGAGCTTGTTTGAGGAGACCAAACGAAAGGTGAGTGGGGATGCAGGCAGACTCATTCCTTCCTAAAAGAATGTTTCTCTTAGTGTTTCTGTGTCCTCAGGGGAATGCCTTATAATGTCCTCGGGGGGTCCCATTGGGCTGTGCTGATGGAGTCAGCCCCTATTCAGAAACCAAACTCCTCTTCAGGAGAGTTCTCCAAGGCCCTTGGGTGTGCATCTAGATTATGGAATTAATAGCTTCTGTGAGACAAAGCAGGTAATACTTTGCTACTTAGGGAGTATTGCAAAGTCTTTACTTTTTATAGCCCCTGGGCAACAAACTCAGATGAGGCGAGTGCCTCTTTTTATTAGCTGAATCCCAGGAGAGTCTGAGCTTATGTGTTTGTATATCATACAGGCAGAACAGATGGAAAAAAAGCAACACGAGGAATTGGAACTGAGCCCTGACCAGTGGCGGAAAGGAAAGAAATCTACTTTCCGGCATGTTGGAGATGACACCACTCGCTTAGAGATCTGGATCCATCCATCACATTCCCGGTCCTCCCAGGGCACTGAATCTGGGAAGGATTCTGAGCAGGAGAATGGGCTGGGAAGCCTGAGCCCAAGTGATGTAAGTTCTTGAGGGTGATATAATGAGCAAGACTAGCTAAGTAAAAGTGGATGCCCCGGTACACGCAATTGGGAGGCACTGCACAGACATTATCCATGAATCCCAGGGAAGGTAAATCACTTCAGGCTTTCTGACGTCCTCTTCTCTCTCCTCCAGCTACACACTTCATCTTTATGATGTACTTCCCTCTCTCACCACTATGTGGCACTATAGAATTTAGTAAAACTAGTTTTTCTAAAGGAAGATCTACTTAGTATAGGATGAAAATTTTTTGCTGCTTAGTGTTTGGAGTCACCAATATGACACTTTAGGATCTATTGGGATTTTGTGAAGCTCGTAGGAGAGAGAGCATAGCAGGAAAACTGCAAATGGCTGGTTCATTGTGCCTTGAGAGTAAAATTCATGGTGGAGTGGATGGTGGGGTGAGGTGGGACCACATCTTGAAGGGTTATGAAGTAAATAATTTGACCTTTATCCTGAAGGTGGTAGGGAACTATTGAATGCTTTACATAAGGAAGTAACTTGTCACATAACACATTTTAGAAATATGACTCTGGCTGCTTTGTGAAAAGTTTAGAGAAGAGTAAGACTAGAAATAAGAAGAGTAGGAGGGGTGCTAATAATAATTCAAGTCTGATGTGGAGAGGACCTGAACCAGGAAATGGCTCTGGAGAGGAGGAGAAGTAAACAAATATGAGGAATATTAATGAGGTAGAATCCAAAGGACCTGATTGGATAGGGGGACCTGAGGGGCAAGAGGAAGTGAAAAGCAACATCTACCTAGGTATTTCTGGGTTGGAAACTGGGTGAAGGCTGGTCTATTCCTTGAGATAGGAAATAGAGGTAGAGTTGGTTTTAGGAGAAAATGAAGAGTTTAGTTTTAGACATGTTGAAATTTCTATAGGACATTGAAGATAGATTTAAAGGCTATCATATCTGAAGCTGGGGAGAGCATCCTGGGTTAGAGATTAAGATATTTGAAGGCAGCCTCTTATAAATGGAATTGAAGTCATGAGAGTTGATTCAGTCACTCAAGAAAAAAAACAATGATAAGTAGGTTGATGGCAGGCAGGGAGAGGTTCTTGCAGAGAATTGGAAGGGAGAGAAATGTGGAGCACAAGTGCAGGGATTAGCCTAAATGAGTGTGAGAGATCCCTCTTTCTTATATTTGAGGGAAAGGAGGAACAGGTAATAGAAGGTCAGGTAAGTTTGTGGGTGTTGTAGGAGGAAGATGAGGGAAGAGCCTTTTTGATGTTTTCTTTTTTCTTTTTGGAGACATAGTGTTGGTGGGACAGGAGGACTTCTTTGGGGTTTAATTTAAAATTTCCTTTTCTCTGGGGCACCTAGGTGGCTCGTTCACTCAATTGCCTAACTCTTGGTTTTGACTCAGGTCATGATCTTGGGGTTGTGGGCTTGAGCCTTGCATCGGGGTCTGTGCTTGTCATGGATTCTGCTTGTCCCTCTCCCTGTCCTCTGCCCCTGACCCTCTCTCTAAAATAAATAAATAAAATCTTAAAAAAAAATTTCCATTTCTTTTCCTTTAGCCTTCTTAGTGTTTAGCTGTTTTCTGCATGACTTGGAAAGTAGTCCTTACTTATAAATGAAACTTCCAGTTTGCCATGTGCCATGGTTTGCATGGGCTGCTTCAGAGGAGTTGCAGCTATGGTGGTCTCTTTTACTGCTGTCCTCTTCTAGTTTGGATATTGCAGCCCCAAATGGGAAGCCTGTTTGAATAAGAGAGAAATTGTTCTAATGGGTTAGCTCCACTGTCTGTTTCTAAAATGAAAGCAACAGGGGCGCCTGGGTGTCTCAGTCCGTTGAGCATGGACTCTTGGTTTTGGCTCAGGTCATGATCTCAGGGTCTGCACCAGGCTTCACTATCAGCAGGGAGTCTCTTTGATTCTTTCCCTCTGCTCCTCCCCTTGTGCTCTCGCATCTTTCTCTCTTTAAAATAAATCTTTTAAGTAAATAAATAAAATGCAAGTAACAATTTGAGAAAGCATTTTGTGGCTTTCTTTGACCTTTACCTCAAGGTTGGGGAGTATCCTTCATAAGAGTTAGGTTATAACTAATATCCCATAGATCTCTCTCTTCCATTAGGTATTTCATTGATTTTTAAGGAATGTGTTTATGAGTCTGTGTTTTTATTCCTATTTTTTTTTTTAAGATTTTATTTATTTGAGACAGAGAGGGTGAGTGAGCGTGAGCAGGGTGGTGGGGCAGAGGGAGAATAGGCTCCCCGCTGAGCAGCGAGCCCAATGCAGGGCTGGATCCCAGGACCCCGGGATTATGACCTGAGCCAAAGGCAGATGCTTAACAAACTGAGCCACCCAGGCGTCCCTAAGTCTGTGTTTTTATTCTTGTTTGCATCTCAGAGAAGGCATTTTCAGCGTATAGGCTGGCATTAGATCTATTAATTTTTACTAATTATTTTATTTTTAATCATATAAATATATGGATGTATTTTTGGTAGAATTTTTAAATAATTAGAGACATATACAGAATAAAGTGGTCATTTCTTTTTTTGTTTTTAAAGATTTTATTTATTTATGTGACACAGAGAGAGAGAGAGATTACAAGTAGGCAGAGAGGCAGGCAGAGAGAGGAGGAACCAGGCTGCCTGCTGAGCAGAGAGCCCGATGTGATGCGTGCCTCCATCCCAGGACCCTGAGATCATGATCTGAGCCGAAGGCAGAGGCTTTAACCCACTGAGCCACCCAGGCGCCCCAGTCTTTTCTTTTTTAAACTATTTGTGAAGCTGTCTTTATATTTTCAGCCTAATCATCATCCACCCAGGTGCCCCTATAGTTTGCTTTTTTAACTTATGAATTGGACATATAGTCAATTCTGTTATAATGTTATAATATAATACACACAGTCCTAAAAATCACTGTGCTATGTAAAATCGCACAGAAAAAAACCCACAGAGCTTATGGTCAAGATGGTGTTAGGGGCATGACACTGAAAAACATCCTCAGTGACTTATTGAAAAAAAAAATGAACCTAATAAGACAGTTGTGCAATTTGATACATGTCCATTGGTTAAGAAATACATAAATACTATTTTGGAAAAGAGAAGAACTCTAGAAGCAGACTTCAGAAGGATTGCAGCTTTAGTGTTATTGTGAAGTGGTAGAAGGAGGGTTATTTGAAATTGGACGGGTAGATGTAACACCAGACGTGGATCATTGTGGCCTAGAACGAGTTCACATGGTGGACTGCGGTAGCTAGTAGGTATCTGGAGAGAGTGTGAATTTTCTTTTCCTTTTTCTTTTTTTAAACTTTAGAATTTCTTTTTTCTTTTCTTTCTTTCTTTCTTTCTTTCTTTCTTTCTTTCTTTCTTTCTTTCTTTCTTTCTTTCTTTCTTTCTTTCTTTCTTTCTTCTTTTCTTTTCTTTCCTTCCTTCCTTCCTTCCTTCCTTCCTTCCTTCCTTCCTTCCTTCCTTCCTTCCTTCCTTTCTTTCTAATTTATTTGACAGAGAGAGAGATCACAAGTAGGTGGAGAGGCAGGCAGAGAGAGGGGGGGAAGCAGGCTCCTGCCGAGCAGGGAGCCCGATGTGGGCCTTGATCCCAGGATCCTGAGATCATGACCTGAGCCGAAGGCAGAAGCTTAATCCACTGAGCCACCTAGGCGCCCCATGTATTTTCTATTTCTGTGTAGCTCGGTTTAGCCAAGTGCAGTTTTCTGTGTTCACTCAGTGTTTCTCGTGAACAAAATCATGCATAAGGAGATGCAAAATTTGTGCTATGCTCAAATTGTTCCCCAATATATTTATCACAATGGAACAAATGGATATTTTCAAAACAAGGATTTATAGCAGAACTGTATTTCCACTTGTCTAAGAATATTTTTTTTTGGTATGTTCTTAGTATGACTGAATGATACTTCGTTATACAGGTATATGTCATTCGTTTACCTTATTTGTGTAATTTATGTATTTTCTCTGCATGCTTGTTCATTTTAGTTGTCTTTTTTTGGTGATTAGCCTTACTAGGAATTGCTCCTTTAGCAATTCCTAGAGAGTTTCTAGCACAATCTACTAAAATTCACATCCGTGAGTAAAAAGCAGAAAGTTTGGCTTCGGGTGGTTGTTATTAATGACAGTAGAGTCCCAATTAGTTTGTTTTCTCTCTGCCAGGCACAGGCTTTGGATCTCTCTCTGAATGGCTACAGGAGGTTAGCTTGTGGGTTGTTGGTTTTCAACCTTGAGATGTGGTTTGGGTTGAACACGCTAACCGGGGAGGGACTGCCAACCTCAACTGTAAGTGGCATCCTTTTAAACTAATTGAGACTCATATTTAAACTGTACCCCTGCCAGCTAGGCTACTCAAATTCAATGTCACCAGGGTTGCAAACATTCTTTATTTAGTGGCTGTGCCTTCTGCTATACCGCAGCTCCCTTTGGAGATCAGAAAAGGGTTACTGCCTCCGCAAATGAGTTTTTACAGGTAGTGAGTTAATTAAGGAGATTATAACATCAGAAACAGTTTTCACACTGAGGCCAGGGTTTCTGATGAAACTGCTCTGTTCGTATCTTGAATAGAATGTAACTTGAATTTGTCTACTGGGAAAGAATGAACAAATGAGAATAGGAGCCATTGATAGATGTTTGTCTCTGAAACTTTAGTGAGTTCTCATGTTTTGGCATCATTTGATTTACCATTTCCCAGCATTTTCCCCAATTGACTGTTGTTACTATACCTACAACATGTTTGGTGCTATGTGTGGAAAATGCCTTTAGTTAATGAGATGTCATTGTATATTTGGCCAACCTCTTGACAAATCTTTGTTCTCTTTCACCCTTTTCAGGGTCTTTTGGGATTCAGACTGGACTGTAACTCAGCAGCTCCTAATACTTATTGTTCAGCCTTTCCTTATGTGATTCTCTCTTATTTCACCCACCAAATGGTTCTTATACCATAGCAATATTTATTTTATTTCTTTGCATAGTATTTTTTTCAGGACTTGTTTACATCCAGAATTTACTACTGTTACTCTTGAGTTTTTAGAGTAGAGGGCTGCTTCGGGGTCCAGCGCTTAACCAGACTAAAGTCTAACCTGTCCTATTTTGCCAGCTTTGTACTAGGGTTGTAAAGACGAATACGACATTATTATTACCTCAAAGAGCTTAGAGTCTAGTGCATGGGTCAGCAAGCTTTTTCTGAAAAAGGCCAGATAGTTGATATTTGAGGCTTTGCAGGCCATATGGTCTCTGTTACAACTACTTACCTCAGCTGTTGGGGTTCTAAAATAGCCATAGACAGTACATAAATGAATGAGCATGGCTGTATTCCAGTAAAACTTTATTTACAAAGACCGGTGGCAGGCAGCCTGCCTCTGGCCTGTGGGCCTAGTTTGCCAAACTGACCTGGTGGAAGTAATGGCTGTATAAACAGAATGTTCGGGTATACAGTTGGTTATTGTCATTTGTGGTAGTTATGTGCTAGAAAGTCACCATAGACACTGAATTAGTGAATACTGAACCACTGCTGCTGCTTTTTTCTGTGTGTGTGTGTGTGTGTGTGTGTGTGTGTGTGTGTGTGTGTGTTTAAGATTTTTTATTTATTTATTTAACCCGGGGTGGGGAGAGAGAGAGAGGGCACAAGCAGGCAGAGTGGCAGGCAGAGGCAGAGGGAGAAGCAGGCTTCCTGCTGAGCAAGGAGCCCAGTGCGGGGCTCAATCCCAGGACCCTGGGATCATGACCTGAGCTGAAGGTAGATGTTTAACCGAACTGACCCACCCAGGTGCCCCTGAACCATTGCTTCTAAGGGAAATACAGGCTTAGGTTTCTGTGAGCCTCTGGTTATAAGAATTTCATCAGGTGATCAGTATATACCTTTTTTGTTTGTTCATTTGGTTTTGAGAGAGAGAGAGTGGGCAGGAGAGGCAGGGGTTGAGGCAGAGAGAATCCTAAGCAGGTTCCATGTTCATTGTGGAGCCCAAAGTGAATTTTGATCTTAACAACCCTGAAATCATAACCTGAGCCAAAATCAAGAGTTGGACACTCAACCGACTGAGCCACCCAGGTGCCCTGTAACCTTGTTTTATGTAGGTTTCTGTTTATAGTCAGTTTATTTAATATATATTATTGATTCATTTAACATTGAACTTATGACTAACACCACTGTAACTTGTGCCCAAAAAGACACACATTTTCTCTCTAAGGCACATCACAGCCTTCCTGCACTTAGGAATACTAGAACACTTAAGCTTGGAGGCCATTTTAAACAGTGAAATCACAAACAAAAAGCACACAAGTATGAAAAACATGGCTCTAAATAGACCATGAAAAGGGCACCTGCTCAAAGTTTGAGAACTTGGACAAGAAGTCAGAGTCACCTTGTTGAACCTTAGCTGGGAACATGTGTATCAGGTGACTTTTTGCCACTCTGGGTATGTCCGTGAATGACTGCAAAAGCACCACGGGTTTTGATTTTGGTGTTATTTAGCAAGTAGCTGAATTGCCAGATACAAAATCCGCAAATAATGATGACCAAGTCTGTTGTGGTAAGTGACGTGGGGTGCCATGGGAGCACAGAGAATAACACTTGGTTCAGCCCTGGCGAAGTATGGGTTGCAGTGAGGAAAAGGAGAGTGCCTCTGGAAGGCTTCCAGGAAGTTAACTAGGCGAAGTGAGAAGAGAATGCTCCAAGTAGAAGGAACAGCATGGGCAAAGACAGAGGAGTTGTGACACAGCAGAGGGGTTGCAGGAGATTTAAATCTAGGATAGTTTGGAGGCTCATGTGAGAAAGTTGGAATGGGAGAGAGACTGAGCCTTCTACAGGAACACTTTCTAGTTTGGTGCTGTGGTATATACGGGTAGTGGTCAGTGGGAGGGGCCCCAAATAATGTACTTCTGGATTCCGGAAGTAATTGTTTCTGGAATTTCTTTTTTTTTTTTTTTTTTAAAGATTTTATTTATTTATTTGACAGAGAGAGAGAGATCAGATCACAAGTAGGCAGAGAGGCAGGCAGAGAGAGAGGAGGAAGCAGGCTCCCTGCTGAGCAGAGAGCCCGATGCGGGCCTCGATCCCAGGACGCTGAGATCATGACCTGAGCCGAAGGCAGAGGCTTTAACCCACTGAGCCACCCAGGCGCCCAGAAAGAAGAAAAAATTTGAAAGGACCTTATAGTGTGCACCTGTACACTCATCACCTAGATGATACAATAAACATTTTACTATTTTTGCTTTTTCAGNCTTATTTCTGGAATTTCTTTTTGTTTACTTCTCATGTCTGTATTGTTAATTCAACAAAAGCAGTACTGTTTCATTCATTAAATTAGGTAGGGTGGAAATTGACTGAATTTTTTGCCCCACAGTTTGTTGATTAAAATTTGAAGGCTATTCTTTTAGATGGTGCTTTAGGCATTCCAAACTCAAATATGCAGAATATACTAGTGTTCCTTTGTGTCTTGGTTGTTGGAGGAAATTACCAATGGCTTCGATTAAGTAGACCAAACCGTCTTTTCATTTTGGTATTTTTATTGCCTTTAAAAATTTACAAAGCCGGGGTGCCTAGGTGGTGCAGTTGGTTAAGGTTCTGACTCTTGGTTTCAGCCCAGGTCTTGATCTTAGGGTCACGAGATCAAGCCCTGTCTGGGACTCTGTGCTCAGCACAGAGTCTGCTTGGGATTCTCTCTCCCTCTCCCTCTGCTCCCTGACTCTGCAAAAATAAGTAAATCTTTTAAAAAATTTAAAAGGCAGCACATCCTTATTGTAAAAAGTATGAAAATCCAGATAAACAATGTGTTTTTACCTAGCAATAACTACCATTAACATCTTAGTGTATGCTTTTCCTGTGTGTTTACATAGGTCACAGCACTTAGTATTGAAAATGTCTAATGCCTATTAACCTGGGAAATCAGAAGAGAAAAATCCGTGCCTAATTATTGACTCAGAACTTGATTGGAAAAGTGGTACTCTAATTTCTGAAGTCAACATAGGTACCGTATCTTGCTGTTTATCCAAGTACACAGAGTGACACTGTAATATCCTCCCTCTTCTATGTAAAGAGAAACTTCTTAAGCCACGTGAATAAGGAAGAAGAACTTCAAGAAAGATTAGACACCTAATAGGACTGATTATTGTTTTGAAAGGTTAGTCTGAAAGGGTCCATTTCGTGGGGAAGCATCTTGAACTAGTGATAAATTGGGGCATGAGGGATTAATTTGAGGCCCCCTGGGTGTGGAAACTTTGTGACTTTGTTTGAAACACTGGGTTCTAGTTAGAAAAGTTTCTAGGCAGCAGTGTTGGGGGTTGGCTTCTAGGTTGGTAGGAATAGAGATTGAAAGGTCTAGCAGAGGAGTGATTGCCTCTTTTTTTTTTTTTAAGATGTATTTATTTATTTGACAAAGAGAGAGAGATCACAAGTAGGCTGAGAGGCAGGCAGAGAGAGAGAGAGGAGGAAGCAAGCTCCTTGCCGAGCAGGGAGCCTGATGCGGGCCTCGATCCCAGGACCCTGAGATCATGACCTGAGCCGAACACAGAGGCTTTAACCCACTGAGCCACTCAGGTGCCCAGTGATTGCCTTTTTAAATATTTTATTTAAAGAAATACTTTTGAATAGGTAAACGATATTGTGTGTGTGTGTGTGTGTGTGTGTGTGTGTGTGTGTGTGTGTGTGTGTGTGTGTGGTTCTCTCCCTTCTTTTACATTATTAGTGGCATATCATATACAGTTATTCATCTTTGTCTCCCCCCCCCCCNCCCCCCCATATTGGATTTGGGAGATCCTTCCATGAGTGCTCGCCTACAGGTCTGTTGTATCTCTCTTAGAGTCTGGTACTTTGACAGATTTTATTAGTTTTGTCTAGCATTTGCTCTGTCAGAGGGAGGATAGTGCAGAGTTTAACAGCTTGGGCTTTGGGAAGTTCTAAGTTCAAGTCTTAGTTTTATCGGTTATCAGCAGTGGGGCTTTAAGCATGCACTTCAGTTTCTTCATCTGTCAGATGGTGATACTGATAGACTAAATGAAATAATGCATGTGAAGAACAATGAGTGGCATATTGTAATTTCTCATGTATTAGTGGTAGTAGTTATTTACATACTTGTGTTTTTATAATCCTTTAAACTGTTAAGTTTATTTTTTGCCTTTTTTACTGTTTTTTTTTTTAAGATTTTATTTATTTATTTGACAGAGAGAGAGAGAGAGATCACAAGTAGGCAGAGAGAGAGGAGGAAGCAGGCTCCCTGCTGAGCAGAGAGCCCGATTCGGGCCTCAATCCCAGGACCCTGAGATCATGACCTGAGCCGAAGGCAGAGGCTTTAACCCACTGAGCCATCCAGGCGCCCTTTTTTTTTACTGTTTTTAACCAAAGTGAACAATGAGGGTTGATAAATTCACAGACTGGGAGCCCACTGTTTAAATGCAGACCTGTTTTGTTTGACGTGAAGAGTTTTATTTAATAATGACAAATTTCAGACACACACAAGAGAAAATAATAAAACGAACCCCCATATACCTGTCACTCATATTCAACATTTATCCAGATTTTTCCATCTTTGTTTTAGCTTTCCCTCATATGTTGTTCCTCCCCGCCTAGGTTGAAGTATTTTATTATTTATCTGTTTGTTTGTTTGCTTGTTTATTTATTTATTTTTAAGTAGGCTCCATGCCCAGCATGGAGGCCAGTGCGGGGCTTGAACTCACAACCATGAGATCAAGACCTGAGCTGAGATTATGAGTCTGATGCTTAACCGACTGAGCTATGCAGGTGCCCTGGTTGCAGTATTTTATTTATTTTTGTTTTTTAAAAGATTTATCCGTTGGAGGGGGGGGGAGAGAGAGAGAGAGGGAATGAGCAATGCGGGGTGGAGGGGGCAGAGGGAGAGGGACAGAGAATCCTCAGGCAGACTCCCTGCTGAACGCAGAGCCTGACACTGGGCTTGCTACCACAACCCATGAGATCGTGACCTGAGCCGAAACCAAGAGTTGGATGCTCGATTGACTGATCCACCCAAGGGCCCTTGGTTGAAATATTTTAAAGGAAATCCTAGATAATGCATCATTGCAACCCTACACATTTCATTTCTGTACACATCTTTTAAAAAATAATGGACTTTTCCTTAAATACCACAGTGCCATTGCCATGTCCGTCTGTGGCATCATTTGGTATCTGATCCATAACTTCATTTCCCACATTATCTAACAAATGTTGTCTTAGAGCTGGTTTGTTCAAATGAAGACCTACATGTTAAATTGGATTGTTTTGTCTCCCAGTTTCTTTTAATCAAGAACAGTTCTGCCTTCCCTTTTAAAAACATTCTTCATGTCATAAACTTGTTATTAAAGAAGCTGGTTAGTTGTCCTATAGAATTCCCACATTCTGGTTTTGTCTTTGTTTGCTTGTGGTATCATTTAACCTTTCCTTCGGTCCCTCATATTCCTGTAAATGAGAGTTAGATCTAGAAACTTGGTTAGATTTGGGTTCAGCCTTTTTGGCAAGAGTCCTTCATAGGTGGTGCTGTGTGCGTCATTTTGCCCTGCATTAGGTGGTGTCTGATTGTCTCACTTTTAGTGTTACTAAGACTAATCAGGTGGTTCAGGTGCCCCAAATAGTAGACTTTTGCTTGTTTTGTTTTTAAGGTTCAATAAGTTGCCAGCTAATTTACGAAAAAATCAAGATCTGGGAACAATGTGCCAGGGCCACATAGCAGATACCCCCTTTTAATCAGGCTTGTGTTCTCCAGTTTACCCCTCCTGTCCACCTCCTGTACTTCCATACTGCTCACTTTCATCACCTACCTTGTCTCTGTAGACATTTGATTTTGTGATCAGTGCTTTCAAAGTCCTGCCAAAACGGGTTATTGCAATCTAGGCTTTTAAGTTGTTTCTCAGAGATTGTTTAGGTTTGGAAGTCCCTCCAATCAGTCCTCATTTTGGTACAATTTGGAAATGTCTTAATTGTTGGACCGTAAGTGTTGTTTTGGTTTTTCTTTTTCTTTTTTTTGAGGGGGGAGTTTGGCATAAGTGTTTTGCTTGGCTTTACATGGTATTGTCATTGGTGTTGATCCAGAAACTAGTTAGCAGTATGTCCTGCTACCAGGCTGGTTCCCTCTTTGTCTGCAGTCTAGTAGTGAGCCTAAGGAATCTGAAGGTATCACTTCTGTTTCCTGGTGAAATGAGTACCTCTGGGAATGGAGGCCTACATACACAGCTCTGGGACAGCTTCTTTCCTCAACATACTGTTGCAGCCAAACTTGGTGAAAATTGAGAAGTTACTCTGCCTAAGCGTGTGAACTGAAAAGCTTTCGGCTGTGTTCTAGAAAAGTCTGAATGCCACCCACCAAACCAGTTGATTGGAAATAAACTTTTTGGGTACCTGGTTGGCTCAGTTGGTTAATCACTTGCCTTCGGCTCAGGTCATGATCTCTGGGTCCTGGGATTGAGCTCTGTATTGGCTCCCTGCTCCACAGGGAACCTTCTTCTCCCTATGCCTTTGCCCCCCCCCCTCTCTCTTTCTCTGTGTCTCTCATAAATAAATAAAATGTTTTTTAAAAAAAAAGTTTTTCTTGGGTACCTGGGTGGCTCAGTTAAGCGTCTGCCTTTGGCTCAGGTCATGATTCCAGGGTCCCGGGATTGAGTCCTGCTTTAGGCTCCCTGCTCAGCGGGGAGTCTTCTCCCTCTCCCTCTGCCTCTCCCCCTCCTTGTGTGTTTGCTCACTCTCAAATAAATAAAGTCTTAAAAAATGCAAATCAAAATAGTAAGAAAACATTTTTAAAAAGAAAGAAAGGAACTTTTTTATTTTTTGTAGTTTTCTCTGACCCTAGGCTTTTTAGTTGTTACCTGAAATCTCTGGCAGCGTGGGAACCTTGTTTCTCTGGGCTTGGAAATCATAGTTTCTGTCTGAAACTGCATGCTGCCCCTGCCTAAATCTCATGTGTCCCATGTTTCCATGATGGTTTTTTTTCCTTAGGGGGCGCTATCATAAGTTGAGAATGATGATATTTCTTTCTGACTGAAAGCATGGCTCTGTGAGGCTGGGTAGTACATGAGTGTATTTTTTCTTGCGTTTAATCAAGAGTCCAGCAGAGTAAACATTGGCCAGCAAAGGAGCACAGCTTTGTTGTGAGAAACCCAGGTCGGGCGGCCTGTAGCACTGAGCTTTCACATGCTCAACTTGTTAGATTTGTTTGCAGGCTTTTTTATTTTTAAAGTGTGTTTTGCAGGTGGCATTTTCTTCAGATCATTTGTCTTGTTTTTCGGTGCCCCTTGCATAGTTTGTGCACCTGAGCTGCTGCTGTTTGCCGCTGCCGCCGCCGCTGCCGCCGCCGCTGCCGCCGCTGCTGCCCCCACCATGCTGGAGAGAAAGGCGTGATATGTGGGTGGTACACATCTAATACCTCCACCCTCCCCTCACCCGCACTGCCCCGTGAACACAGCTAGAGCTCAGAGCACGGTTTTAGAAGGCCTGCTTTCTTAGGCAAGATGAGTCTTGGAGTGAGTTTTAGGTCCTGGTGTGGTATCATAAATCTTTAGATTGGCACTTCCAGAATTAGTGCCACGAGGTATAGCTCACAACTCTTGGCCTGATTTTCTCTGGATGGCATAAGCATTGATTTGACCTGTAGCAAGGGAAGAATTGAACCTCTGTGCAAGTCGGTAAATGTTTCTATCCGTGGTAACTTGATTACTTCATTGCCCCATCATTATCAAAGCAGAGAAAGTTAGCTTAAT
Source organism: Ailurus styani (assembly GCA_002007465.1). Lineage (NCBI taxonomy): Eukaryota > Metazoa > Chordata > Mammalia > Carnivora > Ailuridae > Ailurus > Ailurus styani. The sequence continues at coordinate 10,345,497 of LNAC01000022.1, read as the reverse complement.
TTTTTGACCTGATAAAGATAACCTCTCTGTGGGGTGGGTACCATATAGTTTTGCAGGGTTGCTGTGTAAATTACATGAACATCATGTCATTTATATAGCCCTTTACTTTTGTGAAGTAGTTCATAGTATGTGTCTTATGTTATATTCCTCCACCCTGGAAGCTATTTGAAAGTATTCTTCTGTGACCTGAGACTTGGCAACCTAGGATGACAGGAGTTCGTAAAGCCTCTTTCTGTAGGAAGAGGCTACAGGTTGGCTCTCTTTTTCTTAGGCCTTAAGAAACAGAACTTGGTGAGATTGCTTCAAAGGTAGAACAAGGGCTGGGTTTTTCAGATATTGATAATGTGTTCTGTGAGAAAGAGGCCCTAACAGGCAAGGACTGGGGCATTGCTGGACTCTCGGGCTGATGTCTTTCTTTGTCTCTTTGTGGTTGGCAGTGAGTGGAAGTTTCTCAAAGTACTTTGGCCCTACCTACAAACCTTTAACGCCCCATATGACCTCGGTCACCAAACCACTTCAGGGCTTTATTTATATCCTAGCCGTTTCGTTTCAAGATGTGAGGTTGGTTTCTTTCCTCTAGCAGAGCAAAGTTCTCTGGGGGAAGAAACAGAGTGCCAGGGTGCAGTTGAGGCTGGTTAAACACCAAAACCACACTCTTCATCTTTCTGGGCTTGAGACGTGACATAAGCCATGCTGCAAGCACCAGCTTCCACACTGTGAAGAAACCTTGTCAGATACTAACTTCGTTTATTTTGTGTGTGTGTTTTGTTCATATTTTTAGACAAGTAAAATGTGGGGGGAAAGAGGTGTACCTTCCCATTCTGCTCTAGCCTGAAATTCTAATTTTAAGAATGGATACCTTGTTAAAATCCAGTATTTCCGAGCTTAAGGTTTTTCATCTTCCCCAAGAGTGTTGATGAGAACTCTCACAACTCACCAGGTCTCAGGAAACCGGATTACCAACATATCCTGTTCGCGTGCATGTGTGTATTCTGTGTTACCCACAGGCCACTTTCCACCCCACGTGACCTTTCGTTACCATCCGGAAAGTCAGGACCCAGATACCAGTCAGAATTTCCAGGCTTTGGTTTGGTTTGGTTTAGACATTTTAGAAAATGTTAACAGTAGTAATTTTAGAGAGATTTTCTGAGTGGCACACATAGTGAATAGGAAGTAACACATCCTGAGAAGAGGGGGGAAGGCAGTACTGGTACTCTTCGAGAAACATGTTTGAAAAGGAACATTCAGGAGAAAAACTTGAAACCAAAATGCCCAGGGGAGGAGGAGAGGACAGGAGAGAATTATTTAATTAATTAGAAGTAAATAATACCCCAGTTTTTAGGTTTTGAGGCTAAATTCTGAAGCTCTTACTACATTCATTAAAATTGTAGTACACATTATTAAAGTTGTTTATTACATACTTCATCACTTTTTATTTTAATCAGCATTTCTCAGTGTGAACAGACTATAATAAGTCAGGTAATGGTCTAGAAAGGGGTAAATAAAAGACTGCCAGTGGCCTGCAAAGCTAGGAGTGGTTTGTAACATACTTAAATAGGGACTTGTTTAAAAAGAAGAACATATGACAGAGATGTATGTGGCCCACAAGGCCTAAACAATTTACTGTCTGACCCTTTACAGAAAGAATTTGCCCACCTCCGCCCTAGAATGGGAAGGGTGAAGGCAGTTCATACATACAGTGTCGATCCTTCACTTAGGACACTGATTATTAATAAGGGTGTTACTGCCTTTTCAGGGGCGCAGTTCCTCATTTTGGGGGACTGTCACTGCAGGATGTTTAGCATGCCAACCAGATTCCAGTACTGGCCCCCACACATTTCCACGCACTCCCTGGAAGGAGTGCTACCCTTCTGGTTGAGAATCACCAATACAGGAGCTTGATGAGATCAAAAATACCTTGTTAAGGTCTCCTCTCTCATTTCCTCTCAGTCAGAAACAGGTTTGGGATTTGGCTTTTCATGGCATAAGGATTGACCATAGAGAAGAGAATGTGAGTAAATCATGGAACAGGGAGGGTGCTCAGTAGGGTGGAATAAAAAGGTTTTAAGGAGGCCATTTAATGAGTATGTTGCATGTTCATCCTTAAAGAATTGTTGAGATTGATGTTTAATTTATGAAAACTTGTTTTGATGTTGCACATGCTTTGTAAAGCATGTTCCTCTCTATGTGAGAAGAAGAGTGGCCATCTTTGGCCTTAACATACAGATGATTTTGAGATCTGTGGGAATCTGTATGGTATACTTGAGAGACTTGTTCAAAGCCGATACAAGGACGTAGTTTTGGCATCTTGTGAATAACCTGATACCCAGACTTAAGCCAGAACTCTGGGGTTGGAGAATTTTCCAGCCTGGGAGAGTTGACTGAGAAAAGTCCTCCTTTGGCTCCTTACCAAGTTAGACAAGGGAGCAATCAGCTGCTGAGTTCTAGCCAACTGGAATGTATGTGAGGGTGTACTATAAATCGTCCCTTAGGATCCAGCTCCTAGTCTGTGAAGAGCCTTCCAAATAAGAATGAGACCCTTACACAGGATCCTTGTCACTCTGCAGCTGCTTTAGGAAGGAATAGAGTAGTGATTTGATGTTACTGTGGGAGCAGCTCACTTTATATAGTATCATACTGCCTGTTGTGTGGGGCAAGAGATTGCACGGACCTTTTCGTTTTCCCCCTGTTGCCTTTGTCACCAATTTCCTATATCGTTTTTTATTTCTGGCCATACTCTTGGGGAGATGTATCTGCAGTCCTATCATTCTGTAATCCCTCTCTACTCCTAAAGGTTCCAGAATTTCATCTGTCTACTCTGTCTTCACTGTCTTGGATGTAATGTTTGGGCTAAAATAGGGAATATGAAAAAGTTGTTTTCTTGGCTGGCGATCTCCCAGTCGGCAGACTATTTGTTAGGCTTCAGGGGGAAACTCCAGGTTTCCCCCCCTCTTGGAAGCCTTTCACTTTACTCATAAATATTTAGTATTGAAGTTACTGCTCAGTTTTATTTTTCCAAGTATTACTGTATAGACTTTAGACCAGAAGAACCTTAAAATACTATGGAGACTCTTTCTGATGCTTGACTCTCTGTAAAATGTATTTACCACACATTTTTATTTTTGAGAGCTTCAGTGTTTTTTCCAGTTGTCTGTCTTCCATCTGTCCACTGATCAAGAACTTTATTGAGTATCTGTTAGAGAAATCAGTAGGCCTCTCCTGTTGTTGTTCTTTCCATGTCATTTATTCCTAGAACTATCAGAGAACTGTGTACATGGGTAACATATTGGTCCCCAGTAGTATTGCTTGGACTGAATTGTACTTTGGTGTAAGGTCATCAGCCTATATTAAGACAAATAATAATAAAGAGGTTTAGGGAATCATTGCTATTTGTATCACATGGTATCTTCTTTCTGGAAACCCCTGCAAGAAAATTCTGCTTTTAGTATCAGAGATAGTTGGGCTGTGTGGTTGGTGGTGTTGTTGTTGTTGTTTTAATTTAACTTCATCCACATTTATGAATTTGCTTTTAAGAATAATTCTGTCTTAATTGTCCCAGAGGTTAGTGTCAGACTTGTAACTTCCTTTAATAAATGTAAAGGACTGGGCGCCTGGGTGGCTCAGTGGGTTAAAGCCCCTGCCTTCGACTCAGGTCATGATCTCAGGGTCCTGGGATGGAGGCATGCATCGCATCAGGCTCTCTGCTCAGTGGGGAGCCTGCTTGCTTCTCTCTCTCTGCCTGCCTCTCTGCCTACTTGTGATCTCTCTCTCTCTCTGTGTCAAATAAATAAATAAAATCTTTAAAAAAAATGTGAAGGACTTTCTGACGTGTATTTTTTGTCATGTCTTTGCTACTAGTGACCTCTGATTTTTTCTATTTTGTTCCTCTTTCTTGAATTTATTTTATGCTGCAATATAGTGTATACCATTGTACGTTGCCTGAAATAACAGTTTTATATGGACATTTTACTCTTTTTCTCTTGCTTATTCAGTCGTAAAACCTCTTAGGTCGGCTAGTCCTCTCTGGAGGGATCAAGGTTTTCCCTGTCCCCATTCAGGTCCTTTCCATAAATATTTAGTGAGTACCTTTATGTGTTAATCATTATTCTAGGCACCACACACAAAAAGGTAAATGATACTGATCTTTTCTCTCAAAAGATACATTCTAGTGGGAAAAATGGATATGTAAATAAATACTTGCATTAAAGTGTTACACATGTGATAGTAGAAATATATACACTGTACAGGGATAATACAGAGGAGAAAGAATTAATTCATGATGAACAGGAAAAGCTACCTAGAAAGGTGATCTGTCCTTACTTTTGAAGGATGAAAGAGGTTGTTTAGGTAGATGGGAGTAGCCAGCTCTTCTGGCAGAAGGAATATCATAGATAAAAATACGGTGTGGTTAGAAACTGCAAGTGGTTGCTCCTAGGATTCCTAGCCAAGAGTCTGTAATTAGAATATCTTAAGCCATGGTACAGACGTCCAAATTGATGCTGTTCAATCAGTCAGCTGGAGCTGAAGGTTCATCACAAAGTAGATACTTTGGGCTTTTGATTTGGCCCAAACTTAGACGTAGATCCTTCACATAGTTCTTCTCTGCTTTATTTTATGCATGAGCAAAAGTTGAGTCATCCTAAAGTCATGCCTTCCATCATTCTGGGAAGCTTTCTGAGCCAAGGGCAGTTTGGCTTAGGAGTAAGTTATGCTTTGTGTTGTAACCATTGGCAGTAAGTCCTCTTCTTGCCCTGCACATGCACAGTAGGACTGCAGCTACTGAAGCACATGGGAAAGAGGAGCTGGGATGATAAAACGTAAAACCTCTGCGGGTTTGTGTTTTTCTGGGATGTTTCTTGGAAAGGATGCTAAAACTTTACTCTGTCTTATAAGATTCTGAGCTGACTTGTGCCACAGATCTCTGAGATACTGGGTCCTAATTTGTAAAGCAAACTATGTGTAAGTCAGTTGACATTCTCACTGAGGGATTTTTTTTGGCAGATTTTCCTTTAGACTTCTGGACAGATCTGTAAAACAGTATGGCTTTTAAAATACTTAGACGTGGCACATATCGAAAGGTTGACTAAGGCACTAATAGATGCCCTTGGTGTTTCTAGTAAGCTGTCCCTCATGGCTGATGGAGACCAGGACTTACATCTTCTGGAATACATTCCTAAATTGTTTTTTTTTTTATTTCCATGGACACATTTCTTAATCTCTTTCCTTGTTTCTACACCTGTAAAATAGGGCTATACTCTAACCCCATCAACAGATCTGGGATTTGACTTCAGTGTAGCTTTCTGCACTTAGATGGAGTCCCAAACTTTTAGCACAATTACCTTCATTTCTACCACGTCAAAGTTAGAATCTTGGTCTGGGGCTTAGGACATATGGGGCAAAGGGTTATTGGCTGTGGAATAAAGGCTTTTGTTGGGACAGCAGAAAAGATTGTGATAATTAAAAAAAAAACTTTTATTACAAAATAACATACATACAGAAAAGTGTACATATCAAAGCCATACAGTTTGATAAGTTGTCACAGACTAAGTGTGTGGAAGCAGCAGAGTTTAATTGGGTTTTGACTTATGTTACTTTTGTTCTTCCTTTTTAACTCTAAAGTCTGATTTTCTCTATATGTTTAATAGTTATAGTGACGGGGATAGAGCATTGTAAATAAATTAGGAAGAAGTTAACGCTCATGTTTTCCCTTGCTAATGCTTTCTGGTATGCGTAAGATTGAGTTCTCATTGTTGAGAGAAGAAAGGAGAATTGGACCAAAGATACGAGATTTAAAGGTGTTTGCCCTGTCTTTTGAACTAGATATTTTGGGTCTGGGAACAAGCACAGAAAAGACAGGACTGACAAAAAACTTGATGGAAGCAGGCCTTGCCTTCAGTCACAGCGAAACTGAGTCTCTCACCAAAAGTTCTGTGGTTTTGGGCCTTAATGTTGAACTATCTGACTGTGGGGGGTTGGGGGGTGTGTGACATCATGGCCCACCTGCTTCTGGAGACACTTGGAGCCAGCTGGGATGTGTAATCCCAGAAGTTCTGTGCTGCCGTGCTTATAGTCTTGTCTTTGGTGGCCAGGTAAACACCAGGCTAGACCAGGTCATGTAGTTTGTGTGTAACCCATTTATATTCTAAGAGTTTTCTTCTCTTTTTGCTGCCAGCAGACAGTGAGTTAGAGGTGTCTCTGTTGATAAAGAACAGATACAGAAGTTTGCATCCAAACCTGAATAACCATTTTTAACTTGAAACACTTTTCCTAGGAGTTGTTGCACCAGAATCCTTCCCTTATTTGGTGCCCTGCTTAAATCTGAAGTTAGCATGAGGTTGCCAGAGTTCTCTGTATGCTGATTATTTGCTTTTTGGTACCCACAGCAGAGTGGTTTGTGAAACCTTCTTTGTGACCACATCTTTCTTAAACTGAAGCTTTGTTCTCCTTTGGGTTCTTAGATTAGTTCTTGCTCCTCCCTTTCCTGAGAGATTCAGGGGTTTTCCTGTATTGTGGTAGGTGGGTAGGCAGGAGGGTGTGTTTTCAGATATTTTTCCTGGATTATGCACAGCTCCTTGATGATGGTGTGTGAATGTACATATACTCTTTGACTCTTGAAGAACTATTTCTCTATTAACCAGGCAGTTTGTGGATTTATTTAGAAAAAATGTTAGTTTTTATTTTACTAGTTCTGTTACTGCTATTTCACTGTTAAAGAAAGCAAGGTTTTTCTCACTTTTCTCTTCTTTCTTCCTGTTGGCATTATCCTAGGGTGCATTTGTTAAGTATTTCCACTGACTTGCAAGATATGATGTGGCCTGGAAGTATCTACTTCCCTTAATCTATAAGGCTTCTCAGTTGGTTTGAACTAGTGGTCTCTCAGTGAATGATCGCTGGAACCATTGGCCGGTTTTTGCTTGGGGTTGCTTTAGCTTTTGGCCTTTATAAAAAACCTCGGTGGCTGTCTTGGTTCTGCTGAAAAGATTGCCTCCTTTTTTTTTTTTTTTTTTTAAAGATTATTTATTTATTTATTTGACACAGAGAGAGCGATCACAAGTAGGCAGAGAGCCAGGCAGAGAGAGAGGAGGAAGCAGGCTCCCCGCTGAGTAGGGAGCCCGATGAGGGTCTCGATCCTAGGACCCTGAGATCATGACCTGAGCCGAAGGCAGAGGCTTTAACCACTGAGCCACCCAGGTGCCCAAAATTGCCTTCTTTTTAAAGGTGAAAGATTAAGAGCTCAGACTCTGGAGCCAGACTGCCTGGGTTAACCTTTGACAAGTCACTTAACCTCTCCGTTGCTCCATTTCCTCATCTATTATATAGAAATTATAGTATTACTGAACTCAGAGGATTGTTATAAGATTAAATGAGTTAATAGACAAGGTGCTTAAAATAGTGCCTTATGCACAGAAGGTGCTCTAGAAGTTTGGACTTTTATTATTAAGGTGCTTGGGTGTGTCATACTTGTTATGTTCGGCTAGAAAAACTTGAATTTTTATTATCTGAGTTGTGTTTGAGTAGCCTGGGGTACTTTTAACTCCTCAAGCACAGAGCCAGCTCAGTAAATTCAACCTGTCCTCAGTGGGGGGCTGTCCCCAAGCTTCTGAAAGGTACAGCCCAATAAGGTGTTAGTTCACAATACCCCACCCCCCACTGTGTAGATTATAAGTTGGGTAGAGGAGTAGAATACTGGAAAGGTTCTCCAGTTCTTTGTTCTCATTGGTTGAGCCTTATTTGTGCTTCAGAATATGTCTTCTGCTCCTACCATATGTCAAGCCAGAAATTGTAAACGTATGGGAATTATAATCTTCGGAGCCAACTCTCTTGCATCCCTCCGTCTTTCCATCTACCACTCCATCACTGTGGATAATCCCTGTGTCCTGGATTATAGAAATGAAACATTAACTGAAGTACATCACAATCTAGAGCTGTGTTGACCAGTGTGGTAGCCATATTGTCTATTTAGATCAATTACAGTGAAATACAATTAAAAATTTAGTTTCTCAGTCACACTGGCCACCTTTCAAATACTTGTTACCCACATGTGGCTGGTGGCTGCTGTATTGGTCTGTGAAGATAAGGAACATTTCTGTCATCAGGGACAAAGTTCTAGGGACAGAGCTGGTCTAAAGACAGATGCGTATGTATGTAAGACGCACAGTGATAAGCAGTATCAGAGAGGTGTATGAAGTATTCCCTAAGCTTGCAGGATAAGGTGTCAGGCTCAGCCCAGGGGTAGAGGGTTGGGAAAGCAAGGAAAAGTAGGACTTTATTAGATTTAGAAAGGCATGGCAGTGGAAGGGACATGGTGAATGTCAGGAACCATGAATAATCCTTTGTTGCTGAAGTATAGACCACATCAGCAAGGGTGGAGAAAGGAGAAGCAGCCAAAGACCAGACTAGAAAGGCCATTTGTTCACCAAGTATTTATTGGTTACCTCCTATGAGCCTACTGTTGTGAACGAAATATACAAAGTCCTTGCTGTCATGGTGTGTGTATGTGTGTTTGTATAAAAATTGGTGATAAATGCTATAAAAACAGGGTAAACTGGAGCAGTGGTTCTCAAACTTGTGTCCAAAAACCTGGGGAGCTTTTAAAAATTCAGTGCTCAGGTCTCACCCCCAGGTGTCATGCCCGTGCAAGTTAAATCAGTGTCTGGGGATGGAGTCCAGGCATCTGTATTTTCAAAAGATTTGTACACCATTCTGTTGTGCTATAAGTTTAGGAACCCTTGGAGTGGAACATAAAACTGGGAGTATGCTTGGCATATTCAAGGGACAGGAGGCTACAGGAGGAGAGAGTATTGGATAGACCTTTTATAGGTTACTGTAAGGACTTTGGCTTTTTTTTTAAGGTTTTATATTTAAGTAATTTCTATACCTATCTAATGTGGGTCTCCAACTCAGACCCCTGAGACTGAGAGTTATATGCTCCACCAACTGAGCCAGCCCAGTGCCATGGATTTTATCTTTTTGTTTTGATGTTAACTGTGGTCTCTTTTTGTCCAATCTCTTGGGCCAGAATATAGCAGTGGCCACTGCTATTACTCAGGATCAGAATGCTTAATTCCTGATAGAACTCTGTTTTTCTTTGAATACCTTTGTCTAGGTTTTGTCAGATTATCCTCCAAAAAGAAATAGATTTAAGTTCTCATGAATAGTGATGAGTATGTTACTTCCCTACAGCATATTAGTACTGCACTATTTTTCTTGAGGGTTGTGTATGTAGCACCTGGATAGTCTTATTTAAGCACTATAAATTTGTGTGTTCTTCCTCAGTCACTTATCAGATATGCACTAAGTACCAACCACCAGGCTAGGTAGGCCATTTAAAAATATTGAAAGGAAATAAGAATATCCAAATTATCTCTAAAAATGAAATCACTGTTTCATTTGGTTTGGGACTTTTTCTAAAGACTCATACTTGGTTCGGGGCCACTGCTGGCCTCTGTAGATGGAGTTATTTAGAACTAGAACTCCTGGGAGTTAGGGACAGGGATCATGATTGTCTGAGTGCAGAATGACCATTTCCTTTATTTTCCCTTACTTCTCTGCCTTCATTGCCATTGGGTTATTATAGTAGCTTTCTTAATTGAGCTCCTGGCCTCCATACATTAGACCCTGGCCACCTCCCCCCTCCCCGAAAAAAACAAAACAACTCTTAAATTTCTAAACAGTAGCTAGAATGTCCTTTTAAAAATGGAGATTTGCTCATGTCACTTCCCTGTTCAACATTTTTCAGTAGTTCAATTAAGATCAGAGCACAACTTGACTCAGCCTGTTTCTCCAGCCTCCCTCTTGGAGAATCACTCACCTGCTCATGCCAGTCTACCATATACCACTCTTGGGACCACCACACATGCTGTTCCATTTACTTGTGACACATATGCAATACCCTCTACCTGCTCCAAAACCAACTGCCTTCAGGTTTCAACTCAAGGATCTCTTCCTCTGAGATCGCTAATGCCCCTGCTGTGGAAATAAAGAGCATCCTGTATGTCCCTAATCATGGTGCTTTATTATTATGTCACCCACAGAGCAGGGATCATCTCTGGCTTTCTTCTTGGTTCATGCAGTGTCCTTTACATAGAAGGTGGACAGTTAGTTTTTGTTGAATGAATAAATGACTTCAGCACCCTCCCCTTCCGTCTACCCATTGCTTTATAGGAACTGTTTTTTTGGTTACCCACCTGATCACCAAGTGGGAGCTTCAGCCATTTCTTCTTCTCTCTCACTTTGTGCAGTGCAGACATAGGGTGTCCCAGCTCACCTACTTTTCAGGTGGATGGGCATGAGAGTTCCCAGGCATTGAGAGAGATGAGTCAGAAGGAAGAGTCATTCAGAAAGTAGCCCAGTCAGAGCAACAGTGCTGCCCTTTGGCTGAACTTTCTCTCTCTATATATACCTTGAGATGTCAGCTTGGTGGCACTTTTGAGCTGGTTGTTACAGATTGTCAGACCACAGCACAGGGATTCATAAACCTTAATCTGGCACTTTCCCTCGATTACAGATGTTTTGGGAAGTGTCCAGGGGCCCTCTGGCCTAAGTAAAAACTTTATTGGCTTTGGGTATGTTCTGTTTCCACTTGGTCACTTAGCCCCATAGTGGCATTGAGGGTGGAAACCTGATGAGCCCTGTTTATATTTCTTTGTAGCCTTCGGGGCTTTTGAATTCAGAAGCTTTGAGAACAGCACCCTTTTGGTGTTTGGTGGGGGTTTTTTTGTTTTGTTTTTTGTTGCTATCATAGAATAGGATGGTGCTTACTCAAAAGCTGGCAAGAAAAGTTGGATTTAGTTAGAATCATACATTTGTGGGCTTTTTAGAATTGGAAGGTACACCGTAGATTGGTGATTCCCCTCTTCCTTACTACCCTTCTTTACCTGTCAGCCTGTGAGAATTGTTGCTGTTTCCAGTAGATGTGTGTGGTAGCCATCAAATGTTTTGCAGGTGGAAAAATTTTTGAGACCCTAGTGTTACAAGTCTAGCCCAGGGATCAGCAAACTTTTTCTGTAAAGGGCCAGATAGTAAATATTTTAGGCTTTTGGGTCACATACTGTACTGAGGCTACTCACCTTGCCTTTGTAGGGGTAGCCACAAACAAGATGTAAACAAGCAAGGGTGACTTTGTTTCAATAGAATTTTATTTATGGTTGCTGGATTTACATTTCATACAATTTCCCTGTGTCATGAAATATTCTTTTGAGTTTTTCTCAGCCATTAAAACTATGAAAAAACAGGAGTGCCTGGGTGGCTCAGTCAGTTAAGCGGCTGCCTTCGGCTCAGGTCATGATCCCTGGTCCTGGGATTGAGCCCCGAGTCAGGCTCCCTGCTCAGCGGGGAGTCTGCTTCTCCCCCTTCTTCCCACTTGTGCTCACTTTCATTATCTCTGTCTCTCTCAAATAAATATTAATAAAAACAAACATTCTTATCTCCCGGGCCGTATAGAAACAGGTGGCATGCTACCTGTTGACTCTTGGGTTTGCTGATCCCTGGTCTAGCCCAGTGGTTCCTAAATTTGGCTGCCTTTCAGAATTACCTGGAGACCTTTTGAAAATGCTGATTTGCAGCCACCTTCCCCCTCCCTGAGGATTCTGATCCTGTAGGACTGGGGAATCTATTTTTTTTTTACAGAAGGTCTTGTGATGCATACACACTCAGGGTTATGGAATTACCAATATTGATCTCACTCAGTCTTCTCATTTTACAGTTGAAGAAATAGCTTTAGAAATTCAATGTGACTTCCTGATAGTGATATAGCAAATAAATGGCACAACTAGAATTTGAACCCAGGTCTTTAATTCTAAGATCAGTAGTCCTTCATATCATTCTGTATTCATCCCTTTGCCCAGTAAACAACAAGCAATAAATGTAGAGTAGTCACAAACTCAGAGTTCCTTCTTTTCCTTTTTTTTTTTTTTTTTTTTTTTAAATGAAAGGGAAACTTTACTGAGGCCCTGGGGCCTTGAGGCTCAGGCAGGAGGCCTCTCTGTGGGCAAAGGAGGGGCCTTATTTGATCTTCTTGGGGCGCCAGTTTGTTGGCGTGGCCACACTTCTTACAGTGGGTGACAGTGTGGGGGTGCGAGTGAGCAGAACACTCACCTCTGTTCATCTTGTCACAGTTGGGTTTCTGGGCCAGCTGGTGGAGGGAAGGCTGGGTGATGCCAGCTTGCAGGCGAAGCACCAAGTGCAGGGTCGACTCTCTCTGGATATTGTGGTCTGAGAGTGTGGCCATCGTCCAGCTGTTTGCCCACAAAAATGAGATGTTGCTGGTCAAGCGGGATGTCCTCCTCATCTTGGATATTGGCTTGGATTTTTGACATTTTCAGTGGTGTTACTGGGCTTGACCTCAAGGGTGATGGTCTTTCCCACTAGGGTCTTCACAAAGATCTGCATCTCTGCGTCTGCCACGAGGCCGCTTCCACCAAACTACTCCGCCACCTCATTGAAGAGATAGAGCAGGGTTCCTTCTTTTCCTTAGACCTAGTGCCAGTTTCCCTCCTGAGAGCCAGCCGGGTACTCTTAAGTTCTGCTGCCCCTCTGCTCATTGGCTGGGTTTTCTGGACCTGACTGCCGATTTGACATTTAGCCTAATTTCCCTCCGGTCTGCTGGCTTTAAAGAGAGATGATGAAGTAATAGCAAGTAAATGGCTTTAACGTAAAACTTTGTTGAGGCAGCACTAAGCTACAGTGTGAGGATGAGAGCTGTTGTTTCAAGCGGTGCTTTTCTTGGAAGAGGTGGTTTTAAGAGGCACGTTTTACACTTGAGTTCACATGGCTCAGATCCAGCTCTCTAAGTAGGACATCTCTACATGGAACTTGTGCTTAATTAGAACTAATTGAGCTGTCATTTTGCCCAGAACAGTTTATGGGTGGAGAAACTAAAGGTGAGAAGTAATCACTGTCCCTACTCTACCTCAGCCTTGGTTTGGTCCCAGTAAGAAATGGAAGGATTGATTTTGATTTGCTTTGTCTTCCTATGAGGCGTTTGAGTCATGCTACTTGGCTTGCCTGTACTTTTTTCTTTATATGTATCGTGGAAGGAGGAATACTGAAAGTCTAATGAATAAATTTATTTATTTATTTGAGACACAGAGAGAGTGCATGCACTCATGCACAAGCAGGGGTGGGGAGGGGGAGAGGCAGAGGGAGAAGCAGACTCCTTGCTGAGGCTGGAGCCTGACGCAGGGCTGGATCCCAGGACCCCAAGATCAGGACCCGAGCCAAAGGCAGACGTTTAACCGACTGAGCCACCTGGGCCTCCCCAACCATGAGTAATTTTTACCTTTACCAGATGACTGTTCCGTTACTAACTTACTGATAGGTTTCCACATTTGTGTGCCAGGCCCTCCTTCTTCACTTTCTTTATCATCTCCTTAGATCCTGCATTCTCCAAAAGACTTTCCTTGCTGAGCGATAGTAACAATAAGGGAAACTGAGTGCCTCCCTCACACCTTCGTAGTCAATAGCTTTGTCTTAGGGTTTGGAACATAAATGGGGAATTGGCAAGTTGGGATATTATTTGTCTTTTGTTCTTGGACTACAAGTTCCTTGGCAGTGGGGACCCTGTCTTGTTGGTTTGTTCTTGATTGTGTGTGGCATAGGGGCAGCACAGGGATGAAAGTGGACAGCATCATGTCTATGCTCACATTTTCCTGCACGCTGTGAGCCCAGTGCTTTAGGGAGATGGTAAATGGGCTTTAAGTGCATGCTTTGAAAGTCCTGAACGTTTGCTAACAGGTACCATTGAAATTTGGGTTTCTACCTATGTTGACTCCTATCTAAGAGGATAAAGCCCCCTTTATAAAACATTACAAAGTCTTTTTTTTTTAATTTTTTTTTTTAAGATTTTATTTATTCATTTGACACAGAGAGAGATTATAAGTAGGCAGAGAGGCAGGCAGAGAGAGAGGAGAGAGGAGGAAGCAGGCTCCCCGCTGAGCAGAGAGCCTGATGTGGGCCTCGATCCCAGGACCCTGGGATCATGACCTGAGCCGAAGGCAGCGGCTTTAACCCACTGAGCCACCCAGGCGCCCAGTTTTTTTGTTTTTTGTTTTAAATGCTCGGCACATCCATAGAGGTTCTCCAGATGGATAAATTAAGAGAATGATAATTTATGCTCTTCACAATACTGTAAAAATGCACACTGGAATTTCTCTTAATACCTAGTACTCTTACTATCTTTAAAATGATTCACTTCTCAGAAACTCCACAAAGTAGAAGCTGTTCAGAAGGAGGAGCAACTATTTAGGAACTGAAATTGGGCATATTTCAGAATTCTTACCTCCTGTGTTGTATTGCTGCCTCTGAACAGCTTCTCTCTCCTTCCTGGCTCCGTAGTTCACAAAGCATTTAGGCTGTTCCGAGTGACAATTACCAGGGCTTCCATAAAACCTTTATTCCTCAAAATGCTTTAATTTGTATTATTTCATTTTATTCTTTCAGCTCTGAGATAGGTGGTGTCAGTGGTGGAAATTCTGCTTTATAGTTGAGTAACAATCCAAACCATTTCACTCATAATTCCGAAGTTAATAGCAGGACCCATTTTATTGTGAGGATCCAGAGACCCCATCCAGCCACTGCCATTAATATCTCTTTGGGTCATTGTTTTAGATGGTTTATAAAAGGCTCAGGAGTCCATAATGAATTGGTTTTGGACTTGAACTGAAGAGACAAGAGCCCTTTAATAATTATAATATTGCCTGTCAGGGTACACCCAAGAAGCATTTTTAGTTTTTGGTGAACAGTGTATAAATATGCGAGGAAGATCTGGAGGCAAATAGTCTCACATTCTTTTTTTTTTTTCCCCAAGATTTTATTTATTTGACAGAGATCACAAGTAGGCAGAAAGGCAGGCAGAGAGAAGGGGGGTGGGGGGAGGAAGCAGGCTCTCTGCTGAGCAGAGAGCCCGATGTGGGGCCCGATCCTAGGACCCTGGGATCATGACCTGAGCCGAAGGTAGAGGCTTAACCCACTGAGCCACCCAGGTACCCCAAATAGTCTCACATTCAAAGAGGAACATTTCTTTCTGTACTTGAGTGAGACCAACTGAGTGTATTGTTAAGAATCAAAAAGTTCCGGGCGCCTGGGTGGCTCAGTGGGTTAAAGCCTCTGCTTTCGGCCCAGGTCATGATCTCAGGGTCCTGGGATCGAGGCCCGCATCGGGCTCCCTGCTTGGCAGGGAGCCTGCTTCCCTCTCTCTCTCTCTCTCTGCCTGCCTCTCTGCCTCCTTGTGATCTCTCTCCCGCTGTGAAATAAATAAATAAAATCTTAAAAAAAAAAAAAAAAGAATCAAAAAGTTCCAAAATGGAAGCCAGTACAAGGTGATGTGTTGGAGAGGGAGGAAGCTCAGACTAAGACTTTCCTACTGTGGACCTGGTATCCAAAGTTTTGTTTTCCAAAAATTGTGCTGTGGTATTACAGGCCGAGTTGCTTAGGCCCATTTGATCAATGTGTAACAAATCTACTTCCTCAATATAACATGCCTTACCTCTCTCTAGAATGCATCTGCATTTTTAGGTTTTTTCTGACTTAAAGTATTGACGATAAAGAGAAACTATATTTAGGGTGACAGAGACTTTCAGACTAAAAATAAAGCGGTGGTTCTCATTAACCAAGGTCAGGGAGAATGTGTGTACAGTTTGAAAAAGTTCCCTAAGATTCCCTTCACTCTCACTAGTTGAAAAACAATGCCTTGAAATCTACTTTCTGCTAAATACAGTTGAAATACGATAATGGCAAGTATGAATTGGGTAGTCACATGGGCTTCATCTACTACCCTAAGCGAAGGGTATTTGGGAAGTATAGATAGAACCACAGTATATTTTTTTAAGATTTTATTTATTTATGTATTTAGAGAGAGAGAGAAAGAGTGCTTGAGTGGGCTGGCGGGGTGTGGGGGAACAGAGGGAGAGGGAGAGAAAGAATCTCTAGCCGACTCCAAGCTGAGCACAGAGCCTGACACAGGACTCGATCCCACGACCCTGAGATCATGACCTGAGTTGAAATCAAGAGTCGGATGCCCAGCCAGCTGAGCCACCCAGGCGCCCGGGGAGAACCACAGTATTAAAAAAGCTTCTTGGTGCTCTTAATTTTAATCCAGGAGGTATTGTAGGTCATAACAGTATGAGTTTCTTACCTCATGGGAAAACTTAAAAGTAAAACTGAAGTGCTTTTTAGTTACTCTTATTCCCTCATCATCCCTTCCTTTATGAATAATCTCATCAGTTCTCTTCCTGAGATACTTGGCTGTACGAAGGAAGAAAAACTTTTGGAACCAGAAGACCTGAGTTCAAGTTCTGACGCTGCCATTTGCTGGTTTAAGTTGCATAAATTTCTGAGCTGTCTTGGGGCTTGGGGAATGGTAATTGGCTTGAATGAGATGAGTAGATATCATTCTGTGCCTACCAAAACACCCTGTATATATAAATATAACCAACATTCCTCCTGGTTATGGGTGAGTTAACTAGTTCATGATTGATAGCTGTGGGAAAAGGGATAATTAAGTTAAAATAGAAATAGAGAATATATACATTTTTACCTTTTTATTTTTTGTTATTTGTTTACATTTTTACCTTTTTATTTTGAAATAATTTTATATCTGTAGAAAAGTTGTAAGAATAATCTGAGGAATTCTGTATATCCTTCACTCAGATTCTTCAATTGTTAGCATTTTACCACTTGCTTTATCTTTCATTGGGAGAGAATGTTCACTTAACAGCTCAGTGTTTACAACATGTCAAGCGTGTTTTTACTTGCCTTATGCCATGCACCAATCCATTAACATACAGGTATTGTTATCTCCATTGTGTAGAAAGAAAAACTTAGAGAGGTTAGATCAGTTGCCTGAGATTCCATAGCAGAAGTGGCAGAGGTTTGATAAGAAAGTCCATGTTTTTCACCACCTTCCTCTACTAGTGGATCTGGAGACTTGCAGTCTAGCCCAGGTTTTGCCACTTAATGGTGGTATGGTCACTGGCAGTTTATTTCACAGCAGTTCCTTTGTTTTCCAGCAGTTTCCCTTCTTTTCATGGAATCCAGGGTTCCTGGCCCTGACTTACTACCTCACTGTAGAGACAGGTTACCATCAGTGAAGTATCTTGAGCTTTTTGGCTATATAAATCAATGCTTGATCTAGTATTGCTGACTAAATATAATTTGTTTAAGCAAAAATAAAAATGAAAGTTTGTAGGCAGAGTTTGCCGTTGAAGTTTTGGTGACGTGTGAGAACACTCTTTTACCCACACCTAGCCTCCATGTGAAATGGATGGAACTCCCGTGATTTGATTGGTGTTCTCTTTGACAAGTGAGAGTTTTTCCTGTTGGGCAAAGGATCCAGGGGTGCTGGACTATTCCTTGCTCTGAGCACCTCCCTGAGGTCAGGATTCTTGACTCTTCTTTCTGTTTGACTCCTGGGCCCTGAGCATTTTGATTCTAGACCAGGGAAGATGACAACAAGGTTTGGTCTTTAGATTATCTCCACTTTCTTTGAGTTGAATTTTCCCCCCACCCTTGGTTTGATCAGAGGCATCTTTCCCCTCAGTTTTGATAGAAGTAGATTTTGTGGAACCTTGAACTGAAAATTGTAAATTTGGTTGCTTGTGGGCCAGATGTGGCTGGCAAATGTCTGTTTTTGGCTTGCCTAATGTCTTAACTGTTTCCATTAGTAGCCAGCATTTAAAAGCCAGAGATTTTCACATAAAAACACAGCTTTCAGCTTTTCTTTAACAGGGGGAAAAATAAAAGGAAAGAGATGATGATTCTGGGCCTACAAAGAGAAAAACTGGAAAAAAAAAAAAAAAAGAGAAAAACTGTAGTGGAACAGCTGTCGAGCGCTACTGTCTCCAGTAACCTATTTTGTACCTGGCCCCTGTAGACACTTGAATTTTCAGCTCTAGACCTAGAACTTGCATTTTTGTTTTAAAAGCTGGAGAAGTACAATTTGATAAGTTAGTGTTGAGTTACCGTATTCATGGTTACAAGAGTCCTGCTTTCTCGGGTAGGTAGAAAAATAGCTTATAAATAAGATTAGGGACTTACAAAATCAGTATTTTCCCTGTACTTGTCACTGCTTCATTTCCATCCTTGTGGGGCAGAGTGACTCCTGGATCTGAGAGCTGCAGTGATCAGCACTTCATTCCCTGCACTCTGATACCACTGCCAGCAGAGGGTGCTATCCACTCACCGAGCCTGCTGTCATGTTGGCTCAGCTGATCAGCAGCTGTTGGGCATGTGCCCTGGGTCTGTGTGAGACTTTGGGCATGTTCATTTGGTTCCCATCCCTAGTGCCCACCCCTTAGACCCTGGCCAGGTTATTGTGTCACTAGGGACTCTGTTCAGTAACAGGAAACTGGGGAAAGTTTAATTGTTTTCTCCTCTCTCTTTTTCCCATGCAGCTGAACAAAAGGTTCATCCTCAGTTTTCTCCATGCCCATGGGAAGCTGTTTACCCGGATTGGGTAAGTGTGCAGGATGTTTATTTTATTTTCCTACATTACAAGTCATTTTGGAATTTAATATTGTTAGCAACTAGACTGTGTTTGTAACTGAGGGCACAGGGTGTGAATTCTTAGAGGCCTCCACCTTCTCTTCACTTACTCTGCTCATGAAGTTTGGGAAATATTATTCTGCATCCATCTGTCTCTTCTTTCTCTATCTTTACTAAAGCCCCCCTTTAAACATCCAACCCCCACCTCTAATCCCACTGATTTCTCTTTCCTCTGCCTTCCAGCTTAGCCCCTAGTCAGCTCCTTAAGGAAGTCATACTCAATCCCTGGGTACAGCTGCCAGGGGTCCTGCTTGGAGAGAATGCTGTCCCTTAATTTTCCCTTAAAGAGAAGAGTAACATTTTCTTTCCTCTCACATTTGTTTGTCCTTCTAAACCATACCCATTTCTTCTCTGCTCAGGTTCCTGCACCACATTGCTGATCTCTGTAAATGCTAAGACTTCTTTTCGGTTTTCCCATCTGCCATGGGTTTCAGGGAGGGTGGTGTATGCAAAACCCTGTTTCTTCATCCATTAAATCCCTGGAAAGAGATCATGTTTTGAGTGTTCCTTTCGTGGATCAGAGTTTTTCCTTACCATGTAAAACTAGTGATCCTAAAGCCTGATGACTGCCTGCACACTGGGCTAGAGGTGTGCTGAGTGCCTCTATAGTCTAGGAGACGAGGAAGTGGCAGCGCGCTCGCTGAGGGGTCTTCACCCGCGTTTTCATATTTTCTGAGTTGGAGGTTTTATTATGAGCTACCCTTTGAGGCATATCTTTTGGATTATAGATCCTCCATGGTTGTCAGTGTTTCCCTCACTTTCTGCCATAGCCTTCTGAGTTTATCTGTAATGCTCTAGAAGGTTTCCTTAGTGGGAGAAGCGGAAAGGCTTTGTCCTGCTTCAGGAAACACTGGGAGAAGACTTGGTGAACTAGAAAGTGTGCTTATTCCATACTCATTTGTCATCAACCTGGGCAAGAGTGACAGTGATGGCCGGCACAAGGGTAGTCTTGATTTTGAAATCACTTGGGAAACTTGGAGTAGTGCCAACAGATGGATCTCTATTGGGAGAACTAAGTGTAAAGTAATTCACTTGAGAAAAGGAAATCAGGTGTGTCAGTAGCTCCTCTCACCCCCTCCCCCCACCCCGCCCCATAAGCTCTACACTGGCAGGAATTTTTGCTCAGCACTGTTGTATCCCCCGTGCCTAGCATACAGTAGGTACTCAGTATGTATTTGCTGTATGAATAAATAAGTCATTACAAGAAATGGACAGATTATGAAAGACTAGAGAGAAGGATCTATTATTAGTAGGTTATAGTAGAACCAGGCCAATCACTAGCGAGTCATGTAAAGCTGCAGCTACAAGGCAGGCAAAATGTTACCAGGGTCGTTTCATAAAATAACGGATCACAGCAGGACATACTACTATGCTGCCCTTAAAATGGGAACTATGACTCCTTTTGATTATCTTTTTTTCTCATTTTAAATATCTTTCTTACTACCTTACTACCTTTCCACTCTGTATTCCTCTACTTTTTTTTCCTTTTCCTGTGTTTGTTCTTTAAATTTTCATGTACCGTGGTGTTCCCAGTCAGTATTTCTCAACCTTTGTACAGTTGATATTTTGAACCTTATAATTCTTTGTTGTTGGAGGCTGTCCTGTGCGTTGTAGGTTTAACAGCATCCCAGGCTTCTCCCCACTCCATACCAGTGGTATCCCTGCCTCTCCTCACCAGTCATGACAATTGCAGATGTCACCAGACAATGCCAAATGTTCCCTGGGGGACAGAATTGCTCCTGGCTGGGAACCACTGTTCTGTTAGAGATTTAGGGAGCTAAAGAAGTTCTTAATCTTAGTCTAGAATGTAGGAATATTTAAGATGTATTTTTGTTAGGTCTAAGTGTTAGGAAGAATCTTAATTTTGTTCCCTTTAAAAATCCTCATAGTTACGTATATTTTGGAGGAACTTTGGGAAAGAACCACAGTCATGATTAAAAAGCTAGAAAATTTTTTCTTTTTTTTTTAAAGATTTTATTTATTTACTTGACACAGAGAGAGAGAGATTACAAGTAGGCAGAGAGGCAGGCAGAGAGACAGGGAGAGTAGGAAGCAGGCTCCCTGCTGAGCAGAGAGCCCGATGCGGGCCTCCATCCCAGGATGCTGAGATCATGACCTGAGCCGAAAGCAGAGGCTTCAACCCACTGAGCCACCCAGGCGCCCTAGAAAATTATTTCTGAGAGAAAAATTTAATCTTAAGAAAATTAAATTAAGGGGGCACTTGGCTGGCTCAGTTGGTGGAGCGTGTGACTCTTGATCTCAGGGTTGTGGGTTTGAGCCCCATGTTGGGTGTAGAGATAGCTTAAAAATAAAATCTTAAAAAAATGCAGAAAGTTCAGGTTCAAAAAAGTCTATTTAGAGATAGCTATGGAGTACCCTGTGTTTAAATATAAAAGAGTCATAACCAGATAGTTTTGATTTCTGTGGGATGACAGCAAGAGAAAATAGGCTTATGTTGCAGCTGAAGGGATTTGGGTTAGGTGTAAGAAAATTTCACAGAGGGAAGATGTTTGGGAATTTTCTTCTCTGGAAGTCTTTAAGAAAGAATAGATTATCTCATTTGTCAGAGGTGTTTTGCTGTGGTCCAGATTATTTTTCAGGACGTCTTCCATTCCTGCATATAACATATTCTGTTGGCAAAAAGATAAGGCCAGTCTACTTTCACCTTCATAAGAAATGAGTTACAGTTGTGTTCACATGAGGAAAATATATGTAAATTCTAGGCACTCCAACCCCTTGATGAGTATTCTTGTGCTCTCCTGGAAGTAAAAGAATTGAGCCCCATATTTATTCTGGAAGGCAGAAACAGCAGTAACTTCTATTTGGGGGGAAAAAAAAGGCATAGTAGTCTGTAAGACTAGAAAAGGAGTGAGCCCAAGCCACACACAACAACATGGACTGTTGCCTAATTACTAAGAAGATGTGAAATGTGGGAGGCGTTGAAACGAATTAAGAGTGAGGAGATTGTAATGGGGAGCAGCTGAAGACACATCCACTGTCCCGCCTGCCTTTTGAGAAAAGCCCCGGGTTGCTTTGCTCTCCAGGCCTGTGTCTTCTCTGTGCCAGGTGTTCCAAATCGCATCCGTATCCACTTGAATGCCTACTGTGTGCAACACAAGTCTCCCTCCTCTGTGTCCAGGAAAAAGGAGGTTCAGAGCAGGTGCCGAAAAGTTTTGTTTTCACCACTGACTAATTACAAGACCTCGAGAGGAAACAAGTCAAAGCCTTTTTGGGCTTCAGTTTCCTTATCAGCAGTTTAAATAGATGATGTCCAAGGTCCTTTCCAGTTCTGATGTTGTGTAGCACCGTGATTTTTTTTTCTCTCATCTCTGTCCTTTCACATGGCTTAGTTTTATTTGTTTGTTTTTGTTTTGCTACTGGATTGCTCCTAACTTGTTCAGTTTTTAAAATTAAATTGAAAAAAGGAAGCCTGACTCTTTTCTGCAGAGAATGTCATCTAGCCCAGCTGTGTTCCTCAGCATCTGAGAGGTTGGGTGCTGTCCCGTTAGTCACTGTCTGAGTCACTCCCAACTTAGGTCCCAGTGTTGTCTGAAAGACCGGTTTCTTGAAACTGCCATTCAAATGAGACAAGGTGTCTCTAGAGATCACTTCGGAAAGCAGTCACTTAAGCCTGCAAAACGCTTATCCTGAAAATGATTGTGTCTTCTGCAGTTTTTAAGGATAGGGACCGAATCGTCTCAGGTCTCAGGCTCAAGAAGAAGATTCAGTCAGGGATCCCATATGGCTCCTGACAGACACTTTCTTTCCTGGTGAGAGGCAGATCAGACCTGCGCCTGGACTCCACCGAGAGAGGTTGGGAAGCCGGCAACCTAGAGGCTTTTTGATTTGTGACAAATAGCATAATTTTGCTTCCCATTATTGCCTTGGTTAAAGTTACTGCTTTAGTTTTTACTTGCTTGCTTAGTCACGCTGTTTGCACAGCTTCAAGGTCTCTTGGAATTCAAAGACTGATATATTTATTTTGGTCTTTGAATTGTGAAAAATGCAATGTTTATGTCTTGATTTATTTTTAAAATTATAAATGTTTTATGTACAAAAGCCAGACGTATTCATTGTAGGGTAAAATCTATTTACTTCATATAGTGCTCATTGTAAAATATGAAGAAAACCCACCAAACAAATAAAAAATTGCCCATCTTCTCACTCTCCAGAGATAGCCCTCCACACTTAAGACTTGGTGTATGTTTTTATCTTTTTTATCTATACATACCACATTTATTTTTTTACAAATATGCATTAACAAGGGATATTAAATTTTATTTATTTTTATTTTTTTATTTTATTTTTATTTATCTGACAGAGAGAGAGAACACAGTGAGAGAGGGAACACAAGCAGGGGGAGGATGGGCAAGGGAGAAGCAGGCTTCCCACCGAGCAGGGAGCCCAGCTCAGGGCTCGATCCCAGGACCCTGGGATCATTACCTGAGCCGAAGGCAGACGCTTAACAGTCGACTGAGCCACCCAGGCTCCCTGATATTAAACTATTTTAAAAGTGTTTTCATTTAATGTATATTGAACTTTCCCCCACATGATTAAAAATTTAATACGACTTTAAAAAACGGAATTCGAGTACTGGGTGTTCTGTGTTGTGATCTAACTGATGAATCACTAAATTCTACCTCTGAAACTAATAATACGCTATATGTTAGTTAAATTGGATTTAAATAAAAATTAAAAAGAAATAGAATTCAATTATATGGATGTGCCATCTTAATGATGTGCTATTGTTGGGCATTTTAGGCTGTTTCCAGTATTTTGCTGTTACAAATTACCATCTTTTTATGTTTCCTCTCCTCATTTGCTGCTACTGCTCTTGCTATTTTTTTGTAATTTTATAAGACTTTAAATATAAGCTGTACATTGTATTTATCACCATTTCAGTATAATTTTTATCCTGTAATATCGGGTGGAGCAAAGAGAAAAACATAAAACTGCTTACAGGTAGTTTGAGGTCCAAATCAGCATTTTAGTGACAAAACTGGGAAGCAGAAACCCCATTATTGAGCCCTGAGGAAGGATCTTTTATCTGTGCATCCTTCAGTTAATGCCTAACAAAGCTACTTTAGTCTGAGTTGATTCATCTTCCCTCATATCTCAGAATCGAAGTTATTGTAACCTATATCCTTAAGTATTTGATTTTTTTTTTGTTATAGTCATGTTGAACTAGTTGAAAGGCAAAGGGAGGATCTTTTTTTTTTTAACTTAAAAAAAAAAAAAAGGTGTTGATATTTGACCTGGTGCTCATTTGAGACTTCAGTCTGACCTAGGGAGTTAATGGATCTGTTTTGGTTCCCATCCCAGGGAGGAGGCTTCCTCAGACACAGCTTCGAAGCAGGACTGTCCCACATGACACCTCTGTCATGTCGTTCTGTGCTGGCTCTCTGCTGCCTTTCAACACAGAGACACATGGCTCTGAAACTTGCCCATTGTGGCTGCTTTTCAAGCATAGTGAACACTGCTATTCTCGTAATGAGAAGTCCTAGCCCCCCTCCCCACCTCCAACCAGAAAGAGTGCTGCACAGTGTCAAGATTTAAAATGAAACCTTTGTTATAGCCCATGGGGAAAAATGGATCCATTCCAGCCCCAAACATATCACTCTCTGCCATTCCAAACTTACCAAGAGTTTTAATGGTTCTGAAACTTTTGGAAGGAAAAACAAGGTTCTTTTTTTTTTTCCCCTTGTTTTTTGGAAGGGGGGGCACTTGAAGTGGCACGTTGGGGAAAAAAGCAAATACATGGCATGTTCTTTGCCAATGAAAATGAGGACAGCTCAGCAGAGAAGGGAGCTGGAGTATAAACTGTAATTGACCCATAGCTGTGGCATGACTCCTGGGTACTAGAAGGTCAGTAATAGGAGTTGCCATCCAAGGACAAGGAATGAAGATTGCTAAGATGCCAGAAAGCTCTGGAGTTTTTTTCCTAACACGAGGAGAGTACTACTCAGTGGTAAAAGGGCCAAGGTTCAGGTGAAACCAGAAGCACCTTTCTCTAGGACTTGAAACTGTTTTGTATCTTTTGAGAAGGATTCCCTTCCCTGTGGCTTTCCAGAAGTTATTTATTAATCCAGACTGGAGCTATTCCTCACCCCACCCCTCAGTGTGTACCACAGGGAGTTTGTTTGGGGGATGGGGGTTGAGAATGGATAAAAGGTACTTTGCTGACCACGAATTGTTCGGTGTGGCTCTAAGGCCCATGTGCCTGGTTTCTCTCTCTAGCACCAAGTTTGAATTTGCTTTTTATTTTCTGAGGACTTGAGCTGTGGTTTGTTCATGGTGCCAAAGGAGCTCCAGGCATGCACCACTGTTTGGGATTCAGTGGCCACATTTGGCAAGCAGTGGTTTGAATGACCTCTCTTTAGGAGCCCTAGGTCACTGGCTGGATTTCTACCTCCCTACATTATAGGCTCTTCCTGTATTGGGAGTGGCAGTTGGCCAGGGCATTAGATTTCCACTGGCCTGAAAACATACAGACTCTGATGAGCAGAGGCTTGTGAGAGGGAGGAGGACAGTAACACAGGAAAGACTGAAACAGATCATGGGGGCCCTTGGTCTAGGGTTTCTTCGAGGGGAAGTCTGGGATCCCTAGGTGGAGCAATTAGTACGATAGTAACCAAAAGACAGCGGGAGAACTATGTCTGGTTTCCTGAAGCAAAGCCTTGAGTGAAGACTCTCTAGATTCATGAACCTCTTTTTATGGAATACAGTTTTCATACCAGAGAGTTTGGGGGGATATGTAAGTTGTAGAGCTTTAAGGAAATTTGTTCACTATTCACAAAAATTGAGCGTTTCAGAGAGAAACTTTGATTTCAGCTTGAATCCAGTGGTTGCCAGAGGTTAGGAAACAGCATACCAAAGCCTAATAACTCATAGCAACGTATCCAGAGGTTGAGTTGTTTCCATCTCTGATCCCTGATCAGTTCTTCCTCTTAAATGTAGTCACAACCTTAGGATACCAGGAAGGTTTGTGAAAGAAAACATCCTGGGCATTAGCGGTCTGCTTTCAGAGAGACACGGTGGGGTAGAGTAGGGTGGGGTGAGAGTTTGTGTGCACACACACACGTGTGCACAGTAACTACTGTTGGGCATGTGCCTCCCTGAATGAGCTGGCTCTGTTTGCAGGATGGAGACATTCCCTGCAGTGGCTGAGAAGGTCCTCAAGGAGTTCCAGGTGCTGCTGCAGCACAGCCCCCCTCCTATTGGAAGTACCCGCATGCTGCAGCTTATGACCATCAACAT
The DNA here is from genome assembly GCA_002007465.1 of Ailurus styani. NCBI lineage: Eukaryota > Metazoa > Chordata > Mammalia > Carnivora > Ailuridae > Ailurus > Ailurus styani. The sequence goes on along the minus strand of LNAC01000022.1, from coordinate 10,319,700 downwards.
GTTTGCTGTACACAACTCTCAGCTGAAAGGTAAGGAGTGGCTAGCACCTTTATCGACACAGATAAATCTGAATCTAGCTTTTTTCATATGCTACCATACTACCACATTCCCCCTGATACGCACACACACACACACGTACTCCCCTATCATTGCCTCTCAGATTTCTAATTTACTCTCTGAAATCTGTATGACTCTCCAGTGCTTGGGTGGGATGAAAGGAGGGAATCATGGGTATAGAGCTTAATTTGCAAACCCAGAGATGCTGTTGCACATCTGGCCAGGCTAAAGGCAGCAGCAAGGCCTCTTGGAGGCTACAGACCCAGTGCCTGTCCCAGGGGAGAGGCATTGCTGAAATGTTTCATTGCAGAGACCATACACTTGGCAGGAATTGGGAATAGCTGTTTCTGGACTCATGTACCCTGTTTGTTCAATATGGAAAAGTCTAGTTCCCTATGGGCTATCCCTTGTGGGAGCCTGCCAGGGAGTACGAACAGTGAATTGATGAGCTTTGGTGACTCAAGCTGGAAGCACAAAAATCACCAGGCCTAGAATTTGGCCATTATATTGGTGTGCGTTCTGAAATGCTTTTCTAGATGCTGGGGTTTTTTGACGTGGGAGTCAAAAGGAGGGAGGGGCTGATTGGCAGGATTTTCAAATGTTCTGATGACCAGGTCACTGTTGAAGGATGTTACCAGGGTCCCTTCCCTACCCTCCACCCCACTTAGGTAAGGATGATGTGGTTTGACTTGATGGAAATATGGGGGTGACATTGTTTTGTGTGTTTCTTTGGTCCACGCTGCCAAAGAATCGTTTCAGAGCATTGACAGAGAGTGTTTGGTCTCAGGGCTGGAAGGTTATTATCTGAAATGCCAAGAAGTGGAAATTGTCCTGTGCAGATTCTGTTGTAAAACAGACCTCGTCTTTCTGGACGGAGCCATTGCTAGTTCTCTTGTTGCATCTTTTCTTAATGCTTTCTCACTCTGAAGTTGATTTTCCCATTTGTACTTGGGGGTTATGCCTTGGCTTGCTGGTGTTGGGGGTGGTGGATTTCTCCCCTGATGAGTGTATATACCACACTTTCTCTTGAAAACTTGGCTCCTGGGGCCCCTGAGTGGCTCAGATGGTTAGGCATCTGCCTTCGGCTCAGAACCCCACATCGAGCTCCCTGTTCGGCTGAGAGTCTGCTTTTCCCTCTGCCTCTGTGCTCACTCTCTCTCTCAAATAAATAAAGTCCTTAAAAAAAAAAAAAAAGGAAAAGAAAACTTGGCTCCTCCTGGGACTTTCTCTTGCAAGGTTCTCTGCTTGTCTACCTGGGTTTTCAGTCATATCTGAATCTTAGAGGATTTTCTCCTCTCGTGCTGCCTGCTGCAACATTGAGAATTCCCAGCAGAAGTTGAGATGCAGAGGCTTAGGTGCCTTTTTGAGCTGGGCTAATTATTCCTGAGAACACCTCTGAGGAAACATGCAATCTTGAGGGGCAGTGGTGGTTTCCAGGAAGGAGGAAATAAAGTTTGTGAAGTGTTGTCATGGTGGGCTGTGAAGTCCTAAGGGGAGAGAGATTGATTCCTTTACCGTTACTCTGCTGGTTCTCCTACCAAGCGGGAAGCCCACCCGACTTAGGAGATGGGGCCTCCCTGTGGTGCCCTCCTATTTATTTTCCTGCCTGCCTCTAACAACAACAGAGTTCAGTGAGTTGCCTGTCACAGAACTGCAGCCTCTGCCAAGGTATCATTCCAGCCTCAAGTGACCTGTAGTCTCAGGAGGTGTGAGTGTAAAGGACCTGCGGCTCTTGCCTGCGAAGCATCTGTTGTCAGCAGCTTCTGCTCCATGAAAAGGAATACCTTGGCCCTTTCATAGGCCACCAGTGAGTCCTTTTCTTGTAGCTGCTGTTAAGTAAAGGTTAAGAAAATATGGGTGAAAGGAAGGTGAGGTGGTGAGAACAGAGAAAGAAGAAATGGTTCTGCCATTTGAGGCCAAGGTTCTTTTTTCAGTACTCTTTTCCATCCATAGTTGGTCATAATGAGGACCTGCTAGCCAAGAAGGACGTGTCAGAGCCTGTGCTTGAGACTGCTCATTTCTGGCCTTGTCCTGACGCTCACCTCCGTGAGGCAGCTGGGCCCAAGGGGAGTATGAGCTGAGGTGGTCAGAAGCTCCAAGGGTGTTTCAGGGAAAAACAGCCTGGGCCACAGGATATAACACTCAAGTAGGACAGAGAGCTCTGTGGACGTGCTGCCAAGTACCCGGTGTGCAGTTGAGGCGGCTGTCCAGACCCCACTGTGTGGGCTGCCATTGGGAGAGGGGTGAGCAGAGCACTCAGCGGGGCTGGTTGGTGGGAAGATGCACTTTTCCATTTCCCAGCACATGAGTCATCTTCTCTGGGCCCCTGTGCTGTGCTTGCACGGACAGTGGCAAGAAGGGGGTGTTGTGGCTGAGTAGCAGCATCTGTGCCGGGGGTGGAGAGGGAAGGGGGTTGGGGAGAGGGTAAAGATTTAAATCCTTCACTAATCAGCAGCAGTTTGAATCACATTTTTATGAGTAAGGAAGTGATAAATCAGCCCTGAGTGTTCACCCCCCAAGTCCTGTCAGCTGGTGCCCTTCTGAAGGCTTCTCTCTAGGCCAGTCTGCTTGCTTTCAGAGTCGCCACCCAGCCACAGAACCCTGGCTGTCTGAAACCGGGAAGCAGGGGCCTGTTGCTGCCTGGCCTTCCCAGGTGCTTGGGGTCTTGGTGATTTGGCAGTCACTGCAAGTTACCGAACATCTGGACCATCATTTTTCTTTCCATTCTTTCTTGGACATGTCCTTCTGGGTGGGTGTTTGCATATGTCAGTTCCTGGACTCTGTGGAGAAGGAACATTCCAGCCTGAAGCAGAGGTGATCTGTGGCCCCCAAGGCAGTCGGGATCCTTTCAGTCTGTGCCTGGGCCTTCCTTGTAGATGTGGTAGCTAAGGAGTATGATTTGAAGAGCAACAGGGACGTCCTTACTAAAAAGTATTTCTTTGATGCCTCTGATTCATTTTTTTGGTGTGTTCAGTGCCACCCTTGTATAACTGTCCTCTTTTCAAAATATCAGTAGTTCAGGGATAGAAAACGATACTAACACTTAAGTGTGATTACTTTTTAAATGTGCTTTCCTTGTGGTCAAGAGAGATACAGAACTGTTTAAAACCTTTGGACACTTCACAAGTAAAAATGGAGGAAAAAAACCTCAGCTGGTGGTGAGTAAAAGGCATCTTTCTCCTTTTCCCACCCAGGCTATAGTTTTCCCTGGAGGTCAGGAAGATAGAGGATGTGAGGTCAGATTTGCCCCCCTTCACAAAGGGGGAAATAAATGGAGTTCTCCTACATCATTTAACCAACTAAACTTTCAGATCTCTGCAGTGATCTCAAAATTCATGAATTGAGGGCCGTTGGGGGAGACCTCTATCTCCTTCTCTCATATGGGCCCTTTGCAAAAATTCTGCTTCAGTGGAACTACAGAGTCTGGAATCCTGCACTGAAGTGGTTGGGGACAGATAAATTTGACAGATGTTTGGGGGGGTTCTTAGCGATAAGTCTGTATTGAATGCATGGATGAAGAAGGCCACAGTTCTGGGCAAGCCAGCTCTCATTAAACAGTGTGTTCCTTACCTGGCCCGTGTCCAAAATTGTCCTTTGGTGAGTGATGGGTGGTGGTGAGATAGGTGGTTCCCAGAGTGATGTCACAATTGGTAATCTCTCTACAGCATTCCTGAGCCCAAAGGGAGAAATGGGTCCTTCTCCACGTGCTTCACCATTTAACACTTCAGTGGCTGTCTGATTGGCTGACGTGATGCTGGAGGGTGAACTGTTGTTCTAAACCACAAACACTCCAAGAATTTTAATTTTTTGAGAATTCTGTAATTTAAGAAAATAGACTCTAGTTTCTTGAAGAGGAATAATTGAAGCAACGTTTGTGGTAGGGCATCACTGAAACCCATTGCATCCCCCATCTGTGCCCAATTTGCTCCATTCTGGCCTTCCCCCCCGCCCCTTTTTTCTCTCTCCCTCTTGCTCTTTCTCTTTTTAAAAAATATGTTTTATAATTCCTGGAATCAAAACCATCTCAGGCACCACTGTTTTATTTTACTGTATTATTGGATTATACTTCCTATAAATCATTGGATGTTATTCATTGGCCACCACTGGAATAACTTCCCTTTTCTGTGCCCTGGCCCCCTCTTTTTCCTCCTCCTTTTCCTCCTCTACCAGTTCATAGACTAGGCCTCCATTTTAGCCTTGCAGAAAAGTGCTGGTGGCAGCAAGAGGGCACCCAAGAGACACTTCTCCTATGTGCCGTTTGTGCTCCCTGCTTTTAGGGAACATTTCGGGGCTGGGATTGAGGTAGGGCTGGACTGGCATTCTTTCCGTTATCAATTATGCTTGCTCTTATGGTTCATTAGTAATCCTGAACTGCAGGAGGTAGAGGGAGTGCCACACTTGTGTCTCCAGAGAGATAGAGAATCACAGCTGTATACATGGGACACAGTGGTTAACCCAGATATTGGGATGCTTGAGGTGGAGACCTCACACCTTCATGCTGTTGTTGTGTATGCTGGTTGACCCTGGCTGAGAAGTTTGATTCACAACCGGAGTTCCTTCGTTTTCCAGCTACAGCCACCTCACAGACCTTGAGTATAGCAATCTGCTTCTCTGTGGCATTTCACTTCTGTCTGAGTCTCTTACAAAGCAGAATGTATGGCGTGCCTAATCCTCTGCTTGTCAGAACAGTTGTACAGGAAATCCACCTTTCATAAGGGGTTAGGCTTGAGTTTAGCTGTATAAACTGTCCCTCTCATTCCTTCTTCTCTATCTCTAGTGGTAGAAGCCCGTGGGCTTTTTCTCCTGAACGATCCATGGATAGATTTCTCCAGGTAATCAGCACTTCCTGACCTTCATTTTCAGAACAGCTCAGTTTAGAGTAAATTAGCAAAGAGCAAGCCAGCTTGGCCAACAAATTTTGTGAGAAATGGATTCAAAGGTCAGAGGAGTCTAGACTTTAGAAGGCAGGCCAGAGGAGGATACATCCTTCAGCTAGGCCTTTGTCCCTCTGGGGGAGATAGAACTATCAGCAGGTTGCTTAGCACAGGCTTCTTCCCCTCAGAGGTCCCTGGAAAAGAAGAAAAAGTCAAAGAAGTGAGTGTCAGGGGACCTCTCTATTTTTCCTGACCTTGATTTCCAGGGTCCTTGTTTTTAGAATGTATCTATTACTTTGGGCTGGGGGAGGAGAAACGGCAAACTGAAAAGCTAAAGAAATGAGAAAATTCAGTCGTATCAATAAAATGAAACCTCTTACTATGTCAGTTGAAGGAATGGTTTCTGCATTTGCCCCAAGGTGATGGTGTGGTTTGGTGTCCTTGCTGCATTGGCTTGGAGTGCTGAATGAAGAGTGGTAGCCCATCATTGCCTAGGAGTTAATATGGGCCAGATAGCTTCTCTCTCTTGCCACTTTATAGCTTCCCAATTTGATTTTCTTTTGCTCCATGAAGGACTTACTCTGAAATCTGAAAGGAAGGCATTATTGGCAGGAATGTTGGCAGCAGGGCTCTCGGCTGCCTTTCCAGAGTTCTCTGTAAGATTTTCCTGAGGAGAAAAATTCTACATGTGTAGCTTACAGGGGGCTCAGGCCAGATATACACTGTGTGTTGAACACACAGGGGAAGCGGGTATGTTCTGGGGATGGGGTGAGAGGGCTTAAGTTGTACTTTGTATCCTAACCAACTAAATGGTGGTCTGAGGAAGAATTGTAGCTTTCAGAGGTAGTGGCGGATAATAACAACAGCAAAGCAACACTGTGACGATGCCTGATGACATTTTATAGTTGCTGCATATGTATTTTCATTTGATTTCTCCTATCAGCTGTCAGAGACAGGTGGGACAGATATTTTGTGTCCTGTTTTATAGATGACCAGGAACATACCAGAAAGGTTTTAATAATTTAAGCAAGTTTGCACAGCTAGCAAATTACACCCACATCTTGAGTGTCTAGCCTTCTGTATCAGAAGACACAAAAACTTCTCTGGACTTAATCGAGACAGTTAAAAAAATGCAAGCATCTTGTCCCCTCCCCCCAAATCTGAGTAGTTGCTGTTTTTTGATGCAAAAAGTGATCCTTGAGTCTCTTTTGAGACTGAAGAGGAACAGAGATAGAGATGAGGGAGTTGGGGGGAGTCAGAATTCTCCCAGGCTGCTTGCACACCTCTGGTGGGGCCAAGGTCATAAGCTGGCAGAAGGCTATGGTTTGAGGATATCAAGTTGTTGGGGTTCCATGCTTACTGTTCTCATGGGTAAAGGGGATTCTCCCTCTCACAACGGAAAGCATTGTTCATGATCAGTTGGGAAAAGAAATATTCGTCTTTGTCTTAGGAAAATATAGTCTCCTTTTCTCTCTCTCTTCCTTTCTTTCTTAATGGACTTTTTAGGGACATTGTTTCTTATTTTCATGATCTTTTCTATTATCTTTCTTGCTTTTAAGAAAGAGGCTTTTCGGGTGCCTGGGTGGCTCAGTGGGTAAAGCCTCTGCCTTCGGCTCAGGTCATGATCTCAGGGTCCTGGGATCGAGGCTCGAATCGGGCTCTCTGCTCGGCAGGGAGCCTGCTTCCTTCTCTCTGCCTGCCTGCCTCTCTGCCTACTTGTGATCTCTCTCTCTCTCTGTCAAATAAATAAATAAAATCTTAAAAAAAAAAAGAAAGAAAGAGGCTTTTCACATGCCATTCTTACAGGAGACTATGAATCTTATATTTTGGCCTGGGGGAAGGTAGATATATCATTCATGCAGAAATAAGGGTGAGAGTATAAAACATTTGAAAAGATGATAAAGTGAATACACATGGAACCCCTATCTGGGTTAAGAAATAGAATGTTGTTAGCACCTCAGAAGCTTCCTGTTGTGTTTTATGCCCGTGGTAATTCTCCCTCACCCTTACAGGTAATTGTCACCCTGACCTGTGGAGTTCATTCCCTTACTATTCCTTATAGTGTTGTTATAAGCATGTACTCTTAAACAAAACAGAGTTTGGTTTTGCTTGCATGTAAATGGAATCATGCTTAATCATATTATTTACATTCTTTTCTCTTTGGCTTATTTTGTTCCATGTTATGTTTGTGAGTTCAGTCCATGTTGATGTGTGTGGTTGTAGTTTATTCATTTTCCTTGCTACACAACTACATTTTATTCATGTGTTACAGTTTACCCATTCTTATTTTAAGGATATTTGAGACAGTTGAGTTGTTTTCTCTTTGGGGGTTTTATAAATATTGAATCCATTGACAGTTACTGTAATTATTGGAGTATGTGGATTTATACATACTGTACTAGTTTTTAAAAATCAGTTTTATCAAGGCAAATTTATGTACAATAAAATGAACCCATTTTAAGAGTGCATTTCAGGGGCGCCTGGGTCGTTCAGTGGGTTAAAGCCTCTGCTTCAGCTCAGGTCATGATCTCAGGGTTCTGGGATTGAGGCCCGCCTCGGGCTCTCTGCTCAGTGGGGGGCCTGCTTCCTCCTCTCTCTGTCTGCCTCTCTGCCTACTTGTGATCTCTCTCTCTCTCTGTCTGCCTCTCTGCCTACTTGTGATCTCTCTCTCTCTCTGTCAAATAAATAAATAAAATCTAAAAAAAAAAAAAAGTACATTTCAGTAAGTTTGACCAATTTATATACCAGTTTATATATCCAGGTAACTAATCATGACAATCAAGATAAAGAATGTTACATCATCCAAAAAGTTTTCTTTGTGCCCATTCCAGTTGATCTCCATTCCTACCCCTGGCCTCAGGTAAACCACTGATCCGACTTCTGTCATCATACATTGGATATGTCTTTTCTAGAGTTTCGTATAAATGAATCATACAGTGTGTACTCTTGTTTCTGGTTTCTTTTTTTTTTTTTTTAAGATTTTATTTATTTATTTGACACAGAGAGAGAGATCACAAGTAGGTAGAGAAGAGAAGAGGAAGCAGGCTCCCTGCTGAGCAGAGAGCCCGATGTGGGCCTCGATCCCAGGACCCTGAGATCATGACCTGAGCCGAAGGCAGAGGCTTTAACCCACTGAGCCACCCAGGCGCCCTTGTTTCTGGTTTCTTTTGCTTAGCTTAATGTGGCTGAGATTTATTCATGTTGTTTATATGGATCAGTATTTCATTCCTTTGTATTACTAAATAGTATTCTACTATATAGACTAAGTTTTGTTTTTCTAGTTACCTGTTGATGAATATTTCAGTTGTTTCTACTTTTGGGTTATTATGAATAAAACTGCCATGAACCTCTGTATGAAAGTCTTTTTGTGAACATGTATTTTAATCTCTTGGGTAAATACCCAGGAGTAGATGTCCTGGGTCATACAGTACGTATATATTTAACTTCATAAGAAACTGCTCAGCTGTTTTCCAAAATAGTTGAATCATTGTACATTCCTTGCAGCAGGGTGTAAGAGTTCCAGTTCCTTTGCATCCTTGCCAACATTTGGTAGTGTCAGTCTTTTTTACTTTAGCGATTTTGGTGGATATGTGGTACCATTTCCTTTTGGTTTTAATTTCATTCTGTGTTTCCCCTCAGTGAGGATGAGGAGTGACTTTTCATATGCTTATTTGCCATTTGTATATCTTCTTTGTTGTGTATTTAAATCTTTTGCCCATTTGAAAAATCAAGTTGTTTGCCTTTATTATGAAATTTTAAGAGTTCTCTTTACAATCTGGATATAAGCCCCTTGACAGATATATGTGTTGTTTTTTTTTTTAATTGTACTTATTTATTTGGGAGAGAGAGTGAGAGAGAGCATGAGAGCAGGGTGAGGGGCAGAGGGAGAAACAGACTCTCTGCTGAGCAGGGAGCCCGATGCGGAACTTGGTCCCTGGACTCTGGAATCATGACCTGAGCTGAAGGCAGACGCTTAGCCGACTGAGCCACACAGGCGCCCCCAGATACATGTTTTGTAGATATTTTCTCCCAGTGCTTTCCCATTACCTGTTCTGTTTCCTTTTTTCTTCTTTCTTACTTTCTTTCGGATTTATTTTTCCACTCTTTCCCAACCTTTCCCTACTAGTTTCCTTTTCTTTTAGGAACTAAAGCATGTGTACTTACCTTGCCAAGAGTCAGGTTATTCAGTATTTTCACTCTCCTCCCTGATAATACAGGGACTATGGAATGCTTAAATGCCAGCTCTTCTCTTCTCACTATGTCTCCAGTTTATATGCTGCCACTGTCATGTATTTTCTTTCTTTTCTTCCTTTTAAACCCTCCAGGACAAATTGTTATTGTTGTTTATTTTGTTGGTAAATGTTTGTTTAGACCCACCCATATATTTATTACTATCTTTTCATTCGTTTTTGCATTTCAGACTCTCCCTCTTGGGATAATTTTCTTTTTGCCTAAAGTATATTCTTTAGAACACATTTAGTGAAATTTGTTTGTTTATTTGAAAGAGAGCAGGTGCCCGCATGAGCACTTGAGGTGGGGGGCCGGGAGGGGCAGGGGAGAGGGACAAGCAGAGTCCACGCTGGGTGCAAAGCAGGGCTCAATTCTATGACCCTGAGTTCATTACCTGAGTTAGATGTCCAACCGGCTGAGTCACCCAGGCACCCCTAGTGAAGTTCTTTGGAGCAGATTTTTTTTCAGTTTTTTTTTGTCTGAAAAGACTTTATTTTCCTTATCCCTAAAAGACTTATGTTCACTGGTAATAGAACTCTAGGTTAACGGTTACTTTTACTTCAGCCCCCATTTCAGATAATTCATTGTCTCTGGGCTTTCACCATTGCTGATTAAGAGCTGACCATCAGTCAAATTGTTTTTCTTTTAAAAGTAATCTATTCTCTCTGGGTGTTTTCCTGATGTTGAACAGTTTTAATGATTTGTCTAAGCTTTATTTTTGGGTTTATTTTTTATTTTTCTTGCTAGGAATTTATTGGGCTTCATCTGTCTGTGAGTTGGTCTCAGCAATTTGGGAAAACTGTTAGCTTTTTAAAAAAAATATTATACCAGCCCATGCCTTCTTTTCTTCTGTGACTCTGCTTAGTAAGAGTTTAGATCTTATTCTGTCTTTAATGTTTCTTAAATCTGTCTTTTATTTTTTACGACAGTGTGTGTGTGCGCGCGCGTGAGCACGTGCTACATTCCAAAGACTCTTTCAGTTCACCAAATCTTCCCTTAGCTATATCTGATGTGATAAATATGCCCCGCTGAGTTTTTTACTTCAATTATATATTTTTATTACCAGATATATTTTTTAAATCTGCTCTTTCTTTATAGTTTCTTGTTCCCTGAACACATTTGTGAGCTTGTCTTTTATTTCTTTAAAATATTTCAAACATGATTATTTTAGAGACTCTATATAGAAGGGGTCCTTTCAGGTGAGTTTCTGCTAATCTCTTATTTCTGCTGTGCCTTGTTTCCTGTGCAATTAAATTTTTTTTTCTGTAATATTTTCTTTAGAATCTCATTAGTGGGAGTTCTTGGAAATCTGGGATGAACATGGAAAAAGGACTTGGGTGTCCTTTTGACCACAGCCTGGTGGTGGGTAATCTAAAATAATCACTCTAAATTAAAATATTTGCTTAAGGGTTTACAGACCACTCAGGTAATGTGAATTCAGGCTGCACACTCTACGAGGGCTTGTGCATGGTCCATATTTTCAGTGCAGTGTTTTTTCTCTTCTAGTCAGCCCCAGGTTTGACAGAGTCAGTTTTCCAGCTGTCTTTTCAAGGGGCTTTATTGCTGTCTTTATTTCTGACTCACCCTCATACCTTGGATGTGGCTCTGTGGGATGCCAGCTTAATGATGGAGATCTTGGGCACCGTCTTAGGTTAGCTGTACCCATAAACCCTTGGAAACCAAAGCTCAAGTCCATCAGGTGGCAGGTGTTCTTAGGGTAAAGTCTGGCTGTATTCCACTGAAATCTCTAGTTTCCCATCTTTATTCAATCTCTGACCAGAAGATTCCTTATTAATTTCCTACCTTATATATGTTTTCTGAAAAGATTTTTAAAATAACTTTTCCAGGATAATTAGTTGTTTCCTTGGGAGAGTAGATCAAGGTACCAGTCTACCTGACATGGTATTAGAGGAGATGCTGTGACTCCATTCTTCGTTTTACCACCAGGCCCGACCAAGCATTTCTGTAGCTCTGCTTGAGTAGTGCGACTGGGGCACCCGTATCCAGGGTGGCAAGGGCACGTGTAGGCTGCTTTTCAAAGAGTGGCTCTTTTTCCATCTCCTGCAGTCTAGTTTTACGGCACCTGATGTTACTGGGTTCACATTTTAAAATTTTTCTAAGAGGTGTTCAAGGTATAGACTACTTAGAAGGCTCATTGGGTGGGGAAGAAAGGTAAAGGGAGGGGAGAGGGAGGCCTGCAGTTGAAATGACAGAAACCAGTTATTACCAAGAGGGTCTGAGCTTGAAATCTGGAAAAAAGAGTGCTCTCTAGTTTCAGCCACATTACATTGCATATCTGGTGAACCCTGTTGGCCCATAAAATCCTTTCCATTAGTCAGGGTGCTCTGTGCTTTTGTTCTTGACTTCTGCTGTTCTTAGAGCTGTTTGGTTTGCTTGTGTGTCTCCGTTTCCTTTTTAGAAGGCAGATTGTCACATATTTAGAAATTTATTTACTGTAATTGCTGTTTTCTGGCTTCTTTAGGCCCCTCTTCAGATATAGGACTCCTATCTTGAAGCTTATTTCAGAAAATGCCCATGTGATCCCTTGCCCCAAGTGCCAACAGCAGATGCAGCAGTTGACACGCTGTAGGGAATTTCCAACTGCTGGGCAGTGTTGGAAATCCAGACACGTGCTGTTCACACTTTGGCTTCTGAAGCAAGGATCAGCAGTTGAAGAGGGGAGGGGCTGGCAGGGGACTGGAGGGAGAAAGATCTTACAGTGCCTGCCCCAGGCTTACGGCTGTGTCAGCTTGCTTCATCCCTTCTCCAGCTGGCGTTGGCAGGGTAGAGTAAATCACTGTAGAGTGGTTATGAGCCGAACTCACTGGGGGCTTCTTTGAGGCACACCTGTGACGTCATCCTGTTATCACTGCTTGTTCTGCATAACCTCTTTTCACCTCTCCCCTGAGAAAGGGTGATGCCCAGAACTTGTGTCAGGGCAATGAGCAGAGAGAAATGTTTGGTAATCATTATTTTGAGATGCCTGCTAAGGACACAATTGCAGGCTGTTGACACATTCTTCAAGATTCCACATTGGAAGAGAAAATCCTCTTTGCAAACATGGCCTTCATACCCTGTTTGTAAACTTCTTTTTAAACTCGAAGAGAAAGACAACCCAGAAAGACTTGAAACTCGTAAGTGGTTTCTCTTGATCCCCCTGTCTACCCCCCTGAACACACACACACACACTGCTCTCTCTACAGCAGTGATTCTTTTAAAAACATCAGATCATGTCACTCTGTTTAGAATCCTCCACTGGCTTCCCATTTCAGTCAGAGTAAAAGCCATAGTCTTTACAAGAGAACTCCCCCTCCTCCCCACCTTCCCACATCGCCTCTCTCTGACCTCATTTGCTGCTACTGTTCTTCCCTGGCTTCAGCAACACTGGCCTTCTTGCAGGTCCTCTGATGAGCCAGGGATTCTCCCACCTTTGAACCTTTGCATTAGCGGTTTTCTGTACCTGGGATACTCTGCTTTAAGCTCTCTGCATGGCAAATACCTCATCTCCTATAAGTCTACTGAAATAATACTGCCCTGACACCTACCCTGATCATCCTATTAATGCTGCTGCACTCCCACCCTGAACTCCTTGATCGCCTCTATCATGCTCAGTTTTCTTTTTTTCACAACTTGTATTCTAAATACTAAGTAATTTAATATTTTTTAAGATTTTTATTTATTTGACAGAATGAGAGAGCAGGAGAGCACAAGCAGTGGGAGGGGCAGAGGAAAAGGGAGAGAGGAGAAGTAGGCCCCCTGCCGAGTGGGGAGCCCAGTGCAGGGTTCCATCTCAGGACCCTGAGATCCTGACCTGAGCCAAAGGCAGTCACTTAACCAACTGAGCCACCCAGGCGCCCTTGTATTCTAAATACTAAGTAATTTAATATTTTTTAAGATTTTTATTTATTTGACAGAATGAGAGAGCAGGAGAGCACAAGCAGTGGGAGGGGCAGAGGAAAAGGGAGAGAGGAGAAGTAGGCCCCCTGCCGAGTGGGGAGCCCAGTGCAGGGTTCCATCTCAGGACCCTGAGATCCTGACCTGAGCCAAAGGCAGTCACTTAACCAACTGAGCCACCCAGGCGCCCCAGTAACTTATTTTTTGTGTATATGTTTATTACTCATTTTCTCCTACTGCTCCTCTGCAAGAATCTAAACTTCCTGCAGTTAGGGATCCTTGACCTGTTTTATTCACTGATGTACTATGAGCCTCTAGAATAGTGTTTAGTGTGCTGTAAGTTCTCAATAACTGTGTTCAACAAGTTAGGCTGGGCAATGCAGATTGAATGGTAAGGTCAGGGGCATCTATTATCTGGGGTCATTGCTCATAATCTTACTATCTTCCCTTTTTTTTTGTTATGGTGACATTTCAGAAAATATAATTTCCAAATATGAATTTTATATCCTGGCATTAAAAGACATTAAATGTGTTTTAGTATATACTGCTAATCCTGGAGTCAATGTCTTTGGGGCTCTGCAAAGCAAAATTTCTTGGAGAACAGCATAAGTTCTTTTCTCATCCCCTAACTCTTCCATCATTTATTTTCTGTTCTTTCTTCCTGCACATAATAATCTTTTATTTCTCCTTGTTTACTTATTTACCATATTTTTACTCCCATTTTACTGGAGCAATTCTATCCTGTTTACATAAACTAAAGAATATTTTTAAAAGATCGAACATTTTGGGTTTTGTTGAGATTACCAAAACAAATAGGAAAAAAAGCTGGAAACCACCTGTCAACCAACTTCCCAGCAATGACATTCATTCCTATGTGTATGTGTGAATTCAAGTTCTTTTTTAACACAGTTGAAAAAATACTGAATATAAAATGTTTGACTCTATTGTTTTCACTTAGAGGTATTCAGTTATAAAATTCTTTGTAATCATTTTTTTTAAAGATTTTATTTATTTATTTGACACAGAGAGAGAGATTACAAGTAGGCAGAGAGGCAGGCAGAGAGAGAGAGGAGGAAGCAGGCTCCCTTTCTGAGCAGAGAGCCCGATGCGGGCCTCGATCCCAGGACGCTGAGATCATGACCTGAGCCGAAAGCAGAGGCTTTAACCCACTGAGCCACCCAGGCGCCCTGTAATCATGTTTAATAGCTAAGTAATGTTCTCATATGAATATGTTAACATTCACTTAATCCTTACCCTATTTTCAGACATTTTTTCCCACTTTTCTAGTGTTGTGAATAATACTGTAATTAACATCTTAGTACATAAAACCTTTGTCTGCATTTCATATTGTTTTATTAGAATGTATTTTTAGAAGCTCGGTTTCTGGGTTAAAGGGTTAAAGTCTTCTAATGCTTTTGATACATGATGCTGGATTACTTTCTTAAGAAGTTGTGCCAGCTTACACTCTTAACAGCAGTGTTTGAGAATGCCCAGCTACCACCTCTTGCTGGCATTCAAGTGTTTTTAATGTTTTATAGTCCTTGGCACAATGTCTTCATATATTTGTTGAATAAATGATAGAAGAAAACCCATCTTTTTTTTTAATAGACTTTCTTTTTTAGAGAAGTTTTAGGTTCATAGCAAAATTGATTAGAAAGAACAGAAAGTTCCCTGCCTGCCCCCAAACATGCACGATCTCCCCCATGTCAACATTGGGAACCAGAGTGGTACATTTGTTACAGTTGATGAACCTTTATTGGCACGTCATTATAACCTACAGTTCATAGTTTACATTAATGGTTACTGTTGGTCTTGTACCTTCTGTGGGTATTGACAATGTATAAGATGTATCCAGCATTATAGTATAGTACAAAACAATTTAACTGCCTTTAAACTCCTCTATGATCTGCCTGTTCATCTCTCCTTCTCCCTAACTTCTGGTAATGACTGATTTTTGTACTGTCTCCATAGTCTTGCCTTTTCCAGAATGTCGTATAGTTGGAATCATATAGTGTGTTGCCTTTTCAGATTGGCTTCTTTCATTTACTGATAAACATTTAAGGTTCCTCCACATCTTTTCATGGCTTGATAGCTCATTTCTTTTCAGCTCTGAATGATACACTGTTGTCTGAATATACCACAGTTTATTTATTGTTTAACCTACTGAAGGACATGTTGGTTACTTCTTAGTTTTGGCGATTATGAATAAAGCTGCTATAAACATCTGTATGCAGGTTTTTACATGGACATAGATTTTGACTCATTTGGATAAATCCCAAGGAATGAGATTACTAGATCGTATGGTGAGAAAATGTTTAGTTTTGTAAGAAACTGCTAAACTGTTTTCCAACTTATTTGGTTTTAAATTGCATATCTTTCAGGGTGCCTGAGTAGTTCAGTTGGTTAAGCTTCAGACTCTTGATTTCAGCTCAGGTCATGATCTTGGGGTTGTGAGATTGAGCTCCACATGAGGCTCCGAACTGGGTGTGGAACCTGCGTAAGATTCTCTCTTTCCCTCTTTGTCCCACCTCCTCCCTGGTCACTCACTTGCTCCTTCCCTCCCTCCTTCTTAAATACGTAAATAAATAAATAAATGCATTTCTTTGATTATTGGTGAGAATGGACATTTTATTCCCTTTTAAAAAAAAATGTTTATAGGGCACCTGGGTGGCTCAGTAGGTTAAAGCCTCTGCCTTCGGCTCAGGTCATGATCTCAGGGTCCTGGGATCGAGGCCCGCATCGGGCTCTCTGCTCGGCAGGGAGCCTGCTTCCTCCCCTCTATGCCTGCCTTTCTGCCTACTTGTGATCTCTCTCTCTGTCAAATAAATAAATTAAAAAAAATTCTTTAAAAAAAATGTTTATAGTTCTGTGTAGCCTTATTTTCTGCTAATTTTCCCATTCCAACTACTGTCTTTTGTATCAATTTATTTGAGCTTTACAGATCGTAAATATAGCAAGTCCCTTCTATGTTCACTGGTAATTTTCTTATTTGTGTTTTTGGTTTTTAAATTTTTTTTTTTTAGTGTACGAAAGTTTTAAATTCTTACTTAGTTAAAAATGTCATTCTTTATCGTTTGTAATTTATTCCACTGCTCTTAAGCTTTATAAGGTCTTAACACTGGAGAAGTTTTTAACTAGCTCTGCAAATATATTTTCATTTCCATCAGCTGGAGGGAATTCTAGCACTATCTGTTAGGTAATTTCATTCAGTTGGGAAGAGATGTGAGGAACCCTGCATGCTTAATAATGTGACAGCAACATTGTGAGAGATTTTGGGGTGGGGCTCGAACCTGTGATGCTGGAATCAAGAGTCAGAGGCTTAACCGATCAAGCCACCCAGGTGCCCCTGTGAGAGTAGATCTTTTGCATCAGATATAAAAGTTCCTAACCAGCAGATCATCCTGGTGTATATATTATTTTGAGTGAGGTAAGGTTGGAGTCATCATGAACTGCATTGTCAGGGTCAGATCTTGTACTTCACCTCACCTCATCTTAGGTAGAAACTTGCCAGCTGGGAATAGTTTAAGCTTGGAAAGTTAGCATGGGTAGGTCAGTGAATAGTCATTTTGTTCTGCCATTTCAGGGAGGAAAGACTACGGTTGCCTTTTGTGGCTCTCCTATTTTTCACTAACTAATGAATCATTTTTGCACTTATAGACTATTACTGCTGAGGAAGTACATCTTCGAAGGACATCTTTCTTTTGGAGCAAAAAAAAAAACTTGGAGTAAACCATCTTTTGAGCTGAGTACCAAGGGAGTAAGGCTGTGCCAGTAGCGGCCTTTGAGCCACCGGTGCATAGGATCATACTCAGCCAGAGAGATTTGCATACAGGTGTTTCCCATATCTCAGATGGCCCTTTACATTGGTTAATTTTGGCTTTGGCGGTACTATGGAATGTGTATTGAGAGCAGCATATCTGTTGAGTGAGTCAGTGTACCTGACTGTCCTAGGTTTAGGGATATGCAGAAGGGTAGAGGATAATGAGATATTTTTGAAATTTCTTCAGTTTAAGGAACTCAGAGAGAGGTATAGGGGTGGAACAGAAGTATGTATGTATGTTTTCCTGTGTGGAGTCAGGTCATTACATTTCTATTTCCTGGGTGATCTTGGGGGTGTGGTCATCTGCTAAAAATGTGATCTCTCTTTTCTTTGAAAGTCATGTGTTGCTGTGGTTATGAACTTTGTAATCAATCATATTTGTGTAACGTTATACATACATTATTTAAAAAGACTGAAGGATGTACCTCAGAACTTAATTATGATTCTCTAGGATGGTAGAATTAAAATTTTTCTTTTGTTTTGTCTGTTTTTCCAAGTTTTCTGTAATTACAATATTTTTGTAAGAAATATATTTTTAGAAATTATAATGACAAAAAATATTTGAAGTTAGATAAAACTAGGTTCTAATTCTGATTGTGTTATCTGCTGTATCATAGATTACTTAACCACTTCTCAGTCTGTTTCTACACTTAGTCCCTTGTGCATAGAAGACATTTAAGAAGTAGTAAATGAGTTAAGCCTTCTTATGTGGTACACACACACACACACACACACACACGCGCGCGCGCGTGCGCAAAATGGAATATTACTCAGCCATCAAAAAGAATGAAATCTTGCCATTTGCAACAATGTGGATGGAGCTAAAGTATATTATGCTAAGCAAAATAAGTTAATGAGAGAAAGATACACCATATGATGTCACTTATATGTGGAATTTAAGAAACAAAACGAATGAACATATAGGAGGGAGCAAAAATAAAGAGGGGAACAAATCATAAGAGACTCTTTTTTTTTTTTAAAGATTTTATTTATTTATTTGACAGAGAGAGAGAGAGAGATTACAAGTAGGCAGAGAGGCAGGCAGAGAGACAGGGAGAGGAGGAAGCAGGCTCCCTGCTGAGCAGAGAGCCCGATGTGGGCCTCGATCCCAGGACCCTGAGATCATGACCTGAGCCGAAAGCAGAGGCTTTAACCCACTGAGCCACCCAGGCGCCCCCATAAGAGACTCTTAATGGTGGAGAACAAACAGGGTTGATGGAGGGATATGGGAGGAGGATGGGCTAGATGGGTGATGGGTATTAGGGAGGGCACTTGTTATAATGAGTATTGGGTTTTGGATATAAGTGTTGAATGACTGAATTCTACTTCTGAAACTAATATTGCACTCTATGCTAACTAACTAGAATTTAAGTACATTTGAAAAAAAGAATTTAAACCTTTTTGCTATGGTATGTTTGCCACGGATTTGCCAGTATTTCTTACGTTCCCTTTAAGGGGAGGTGGTTTTCTCTTTTGAACTTTGAATTTGAAACAAAGCAACTTGGTTTTGAGGGTTTACCAACTGTTGTTTCTTTTGACATTGCTGCTTCTTCGAACTTTCTTCTTTCATTCTGGAGGAACCAACAACTTGATAGGTCAAGTAGAGAATATTCAGCTATTCTAGAAAATGCAATTATATTGTCTTCATAAAATGCATAGATCTCTCAACTAGAGCATGTACTCCATGAGGACAAAAGATTGTACGTTATTTTATCAAACCCCTAACAGTGTTCAAGGTAGATTTCAAAGTTAGGTACTTAATCAATAATGGTTGATTGATTAACTAACGTAGGGTCTGGGATTGTGTGAAATGAGTTTAGACATATAAGAAATTATATTTAAATTATACTTATAAGTGAATTTACATATAATGAGTTGAGGCATATAAGAAATTACATTTACATTCTTTTAAACTGCCTTACGCAAGCTCCATGATGATAAAGCCATCAGAGAACTCTTTGAGATGGTAATGCTACAGGAGACTGCTTTGAGAAATCAAGATTGGAATCTGTGATATACTTTTACCCCTTTTTTCTAGCCTGAAACTATGGGGGTTCTCCCTCTGAAGACATTAGAAAGCCAAATTTATAAAGAAATTCCTATTAATTAACTAATGCTCTTTACCCCACTGATGCTCCTTTGCAAGGGAGACTGAAGCAACTCATTCAGCCACTATGGTACCTGCTGTCAGAGTTCTGCCTTTACTTTGAGGGCCTTAAAGGCAAAGAGAGTCCTGTTAGGAAGTGGTAGAAATGCCTCCACATATGTGTGCTATTTCTTTAAAAGAAAGTCAAACGGAAGTGATGCTGTAGGGAACATCTGCATTTGGGACTGAGTGGAGAGAGCGAGATGCGCTGCAGCTGGTGGAAGGGCCTGGCAGGCTGAGGCGCTGCTGTCTATTGGGGTTTACTTCTGTCTACACTGAAACATGGCTTGGGAGGGGGTTGGTGGCCTGCCGCCAGCCTCAGTTAGCCTGCCCTTCTCTTTCCTCTTTCCTCCTCTCTACCCCCCGCACCCCATCTCCCCTCCCTCATGCTTTAAAGTCACATTTCCAGGCCAGACGTAGAATTAATCTCTGGGCACTTCACATTGCTGGCAGCTGAAAGCAGGATGTGGGATCTTTTTTTTTTCTCTTTCTCTCTCTCTGCGTCTTGGCTGACTTTTTTACCTCTCGAAGAATTTGGAAGGCCGTGAGATTCCCCCCCCCCCCAAGTACTGTGGAGTTTTTCAGCACGCTGATCACCCTGCTGCGGCTTCACCCTAATAGACTTCATATGTTGATGCAGTTGACATCAGTATCAAACTATTTTACATGTGATCTGGTGTATTTCCTGAGGAAATCTGCAAGATATTTATTAAGAACTAATAAAATAAACCTCTCCATGAGTTTTTAGGTAGTTTTCAATTTTTCATGTCTCTCTCGTTTCCTCTTATCAATGAGCTGCTATTTTCTCTCTACTCTGACCATCACAAAAGGAAACAAAAATAAATGTTTTAAACGGTTCCTGAAGGGACAGAGAGAGAATAGTTCTGCCATGATGTATCAGCCGGGGCTATATTTTTAGTGCAGCATTGTAGAAACTAAAAATATCCTGTTATAGTGGATCCTTTTTATAGGTCTGTGTGTGTGTGTGTGTGTGTGTGTGTGTGTGTGTGTGTGTGTGTTTATAATGTTGTACGCACAAGTGCCTTTGTGCATCGGCAGCCGCTCTTCCCATTACAGCTGGACTCCATTAGTCCTTGAAAATTAATGTAATCCCAGTTAAGAAAAAAAATTAATTACTCTACCAGAGCTGCATTTTATCCAAAGCTAGTGTTAGCTCCCTAGCTGGCAGCTTAGTTTGAGAGGCTCCAGGGGCCTATGGAGTTGTGGCTTTGGTATCACAGCATTTGCTGCTGTGTTTTTCCTGTTGAGAGCATTCCTTAGTTCTTTAGGGTGAGACATGTGGCATGCAGAGAGTGACTGCAGATCCCTCTGCCTCAGTGAAATACCGTGTTCCATTCTGGTTGTCCCCCAAAGGGTTGTTTGCTACAGGTTTAACTCACCTGCCAGAGCAGAGTTTCTTATCAGGATTCTTTTAAAAAGAGGTACTTTGGTAGTGGTTGATTTTCTTTTTTTTTTTTAGTGTTCTCTGGAGGAGAAATACCGTTTGTCAAAGTCCAAGAGATGCATGGGATTTGCCTAGGAGGGTTCTTCGTGGACAATTAAGAATGAAGGTCACGTTTTGTCCTTCCTTTTTGTCTGGAGTTGGACTAGTCTGCCTAATACACACCTCTTATTATAAATGAGTATGTCAGAGTTGACTGCTGGCTTCCAGTCAGACTTCTCAGCACCAGCCTGGATGAGGGGCTCCCTGGCTCGGCGTGTGAGTAACGTCTCCAGCTTTGTAATCAGTGTTCTGCGATGAGATGCAGGGCACAGCCCAGAAGTTGTTGCTGTCCGCCTTGCCTTCACGGTACAGCTCTTGTGCAGTTAGTTGCCTGTATTTGTTGTTGTTTTTGTTGTTGTTGTTGTTGTTGTTTGTTTTTCCTCTTTGGAGTCTGGACTGGGGTGGAAGGGTAGAGTGGGAGAGGTGGGAAAGATGGTTGTTTGTTTCCTTGCTGGTCAGACTCACCAGGCTTTCTGCTGAGAGTTCGGCCAGGGTCCATCTGTGTTGGACTGCAGTTCTCTTTTTGTACTGAGCTGGGGTGTGGGCAGCATAGGCCTGTGTAACTCGTGATAGGCCTCCCCAAATCCCATGGTGGCATGGATCCTCCCGGTGCTATTTGGAACAAAAACAGGGTTAGTGCCCTTTTGTTTCTTTTTGGGCATGGGCTCTGAGGCTCATCCGTGGACCTCATGTTCTCTACTGCTGGTGACTCTAGGTCCTCCCCTCGTTCCCCTCCCCATCATCCCCTAGCTGACAACTAGTTGAGCCCTTGGCTTCCTGTACTTGATCCCCAGGCAGTGTAGTTTAGTAAAAGTAGTAATTAGGCCTTTTACAAATTTATTTTATTAGTGAAGAGAGTTGGTAGGTAATGGGCTGTAACTCTAACACAGCCAGTTTAGAGATTAATAAAAAATTTAAAAAGAGCAGTTTTTACCAGAGGCAGTGGGCCTGTTATTTCGAGTTGTCAGCTGAGCCGAAATCAGAGCGGCGTGGGACCCATGGCGGCCTGGGTGCTGGGAGATGCAGAGCCACGTTCCTTGTTGTTACAGTCTGTGCAGTGCCCGTCCTTGAGGGTGTTTTACGCTGGCATTGGAAGAAAGGAAACCTTGTTTTCCAAGAACTCTGCTCTCTCTCAGCTTGATAAGCATTTAAAAATAAAAGCTGCACAATTGAAATTGGCAGTGCATCTTCATTCTTTTGTCTCTCTGTTTATTTTTTTCCCTCATCCCTCAACATGTGTGCTACAGCCCATGGTTATTACACCCTCAAGAATGATGGCCTGGAACTCCGCAAACTTGCACCAGGGTCTGCCCGCCCTCCGTTTGGCTGTTTGAAGCTGGCTGAGGCACCGGGACCCAGCACTGAGAGGTCTGGTGGTTCAGCCTCAACAGCTCCATCTGTGGCACATTTCCCTTTTCCCCTGAAGCTGCTGCCTGGAATTTTTAGCTTCTCCAGAATCCTGATTTCAGCTCAATCTTTCTTGTTAGTTTTTGCCGTTAACTTAATTGATTTGTTTACCTCTCCATTGGAGGAGCTCAAAAAGAAAGTGCTTTGGCACTAATCAGGAGCAGTCCTGGCTTTTTCCAAAGATTCATGTGAGCTAAAATTTTAGAATACCGACCCAGGGAGAAAAAAAGCTCCTATGGGTTAGGCTAGGGTGACGGTAAGTCCTGGTTTGCCCAGAGACAGACCCTGTTTCTGAATTATTAATGGCACACCCTTTTGTTTTCACAAATAGCCCAGTTTAGGAGATAAACTTTAGCATTGCCCTAGCTTAGATGAATTTAGCAAAAAACAAACAAAATAACTCACTCACTACAAACTGTTAATACTTTGTCTAGAAATGTAATGGCTTGAAAGTGTGTGCCAAACCCTGCCCTGAGCATTGCATGTGGATTCCACTGGAGTCATGCACATGTGACCTCAGAAAGAATTGCCATATCTCTGGCTCTGTGAGTGAAGACTGGCCTTCCTGCTTGAGTAGGGCCTGGTGAAGCCAACTTTGAAACACCGTGTCACTTGTTCTAGCATTTCTGATTATCACTGCCTAGTTGGTTGAGTCAGAACCTGGAGTGAGTTTTTGGTGGGGTGTGGTTTCAGGTTTGCAGACTTCCCAGTTGATGCCTGTGAAGGGTTGGTGCCTGATGTAACTAAATAGGGTGTTACTTCAGGTTAGTAGTCCTTGTTTTTGCTTGGCCGGTTGGGCTGAACCTGGTATTACTGTTTCCCAAAGAATATTTTTGGTTTGAAAACTGAAGGTCAGCAGTTCGCAAGTGCCGCACTGAAAGCCAGCTCTGTGGTTTGTCTTGTGCCACTGGGCCAGCAGCACTGCAGCCCTGATCGATTGATCTGCAACAATCTGAGACCACGAACAGCAACTGCCAGACAAAACTCCATCTCACCCCATTTCCCTGTCCAACCTGTCTCCTTGCCCAGATCCCCTTTCTTTTTCCTTGTATGTCTGTCTCACTCTTGGTTATGTATTTCACTTTTTTGAATCTATCTTTTTCCATCTCCCTGTCTCTTTCCATAACAGTTTTTAATAATGTTTTAGTTAGTTCCAGCCTTTTCCCTGAATGGATCCCATTGGAAAATGCATTTGAAAGGAAACAGTTATACACTTCCCTTCCTTTGAAAGTCTGTTGGCACCTTTTCCAGTGCAGTAAACCATACAACATGTATTTTCAAAGTTTCCAAACACAGACATGCTGGCGTTAAATTTATGAAAAAATATTTTATTCAGCTGTATGGTAACTGTGACTTTCAGAGATGCTGATCAGATTTGAAATTGGTACTGACTTTTGGGACTCCAACAGGTTTATAGATCTGTGCAGGAAGTACAGCCACACTGGCTCCTGGGGAGTCCACGATGCTTTGTGCCACGGTCTTTGACTGCAGGTTGGTCAGGAGGAGTCTGTGCAAGAGACGTAGATGTGGGGATCCCCCAGCCACACCCAGAGAAAAACAGAGAAAGTCAGTGAGTCACTGATGAACGTTGCATGGCTTTGTTGTGCACAGAAGCAGAAGGTAAATTCCTTCTGTTCATAGGAGGTAAATCTTTCTTTTTATTACTCAAGCCAAGGACTGGAGGTCAAATAACCCTGTTTGTATGGTATGTTATTTATTTTAGAATGCCATGGCTAGGAAGAGTATGTTTATTTGTATGCAAAGCGGTGATGATGTTGCTAATGTCTGTAAGTGATGACGTCACTCCCCCCTTTTTACACCCACAGGCCAGTGGGCCCCCCCCAAAAAAAAAGTTAGAATCAGTTCTGTGTATTTAAACATATGTGGGTTTGACTGAGGTTTGAATTTGGTCCATAAGGACAGTGATCCTTCTCAAGGATCCTGGCTGTTTATTCAGAAGATCCCTGGGAATGTTCTTGATAGAAGCCTTTCAGAAAGGGGTTTCTTCCAAATTGCTCAAGCAGCTCAACTCTGTATTGGCTCACTTAGGTTTATGTAGCTAAGGTTTATGTACCATTTCAACTTTCCTTTGCTTGCCAGCCTAACAGTGGGTCTGCTCCAGGGTATTCGGACAGATTCTGTGCCTGCCACCATAGGACAGAATCTGCTGAAAACAACCCACCAAAGAGCTGAGAATCCTGCAGGCTCTGCCTCATTCAGTTCAGTTAACAAGGGTTTGTTAAGGGGCGCCTGGGTGGCTCAGTCGGTTAGGCATCTGCCTTCGGCTCGGGTTGTGATCCCAGGGTCTTGGGGCTCTCTGCTTAGTGGGGAGCCTACTTCTCCTCTCCCTCTGCCTGCTGCTCTGCCTAGTTGCTCTCTATCAAATAAATAAATAAAATCTTTAAAAAACAAAACAAAACAAAACAAGGGTTTGTTAAGCATCCATTCCGTGTCCCATTCTTCTTAGCTTTTTGGGTAGCATTGGCCTTTGTTGACTGCACACTTTCCAGAAATGCTTTCAGTGATCATAACTCTGTATCCTCTCTGTTCTCCCTTTCCTCTTCACCTGTTCCTTGGTCTTCCTTTTCTCAGCCAGTGTCCTAAATATCAGCACTGACTAAAGGTACCACCTTGGCCTTCATCTCTCCAGTCTTTTCCCTATTGGTATATTGTAAAATCTTAGGGTTTTACCTGTCACCGCTCAGTGGATCGCTCCCAAATCTCTTTCCTGAGCTTTAGCTCACATTTCTACCCTCTTGGGCATTATCACCTGGAATCTTAGGCTTATTAAAAATTTATGCATCCTATTTTTCATGTGTTGAAAGTGAGGTTTCCTAGGAAGCAAACTCTTGAGATTTGCATCCCCAGGAAGCTGATTGGGGGATGTTCTTGGGGTCAGTACCTTGAGGGTGCATGGAAGAAGCAGGATAGGGCACAGGGAGAAGTTGAACTGCACTGCAGCTCTAACAGGCTTTAGCCAGTCCTCTAAGGAGCTCTTCAGAGTAGTCCGAGTTGGACCAAAGAGGCTGGATCTTTCTGTCCTTTTATACTTTCTCCATCAACCAGCAAATGGAAAGGAGTTACCCCTGGGAAGGGGGAGTGACACTGGGGAACTGCTTTTCTTCAGCTGAGAGCAAACTGTGGAGAGGGATCAGCTGAGATCTGCTGCCAACACTCCTGGTAGTTGGGAGAATGAGTGTTTTATTCCGGGGCAGTGCACCAAACCACCTCCTGCCCCACCAGAATGGTTCCTCTTATGTACGATATTTCTGTTATCTGTACTAGCGTCCTCCTATACTCAGGCTACCTCTGCCTCACTATTTCTAAGTTGAGGTATAATTCACATAGAAAAATAAAGCATAGGGGGACGCCTGGGTGGCTCAGCTCAGTTGGTTAAGCAGCTGCCTTCGGCTCAGGTCTTGATCAGGTCCTAGGGTTGAGTCCCATATCGGGCTCCTTGCTCGGCAGGGAGCCTGCTTCTCCCTCTGCCTCTGCCTGCCACTCTGCCTGCTTGTGCTCTCTCTCTCTCTCTGACAAATAAATAAGTTTTTAAAATCTTTTAAAAAAGAAGAAAAGAAAAAGAATGTACACAGGGGCACCTGGCTGACTCAGTCATTATGCAGGTGCCTTCAGCTCAGGTCATGATCCCAGGGTTCTGGGATCAAGCCCCTCATCGGGCTCCCAGCTCAGCGGGGAGCCTGCTTCTCCCTCTCCCACTCCCCCTGCTTGTGTTCCCTCTCTCACTGTGTCTCTCTCTGTCAAATAAATAAATAAAATCTTTAAAAAAATGCACAGATTTTAAGTGTTCAGTTTGATGAATTTTGACAAATGCCAACCCCACTTTTTATTCTTTTTTTTCTTCTTTACCCTGTATGTTAGGAGTGTTTGAAAATAACAAGAACCATCTTGAAATAGCTTAAACAAGAAATGTATCACAAGAACTTGAGGACAAGGATATAGCCAGGCCTACAGAAGCAATTGGGACCAGGAAAGCCGTTTTCTTCTCCTCTGCTTCCTTCTGCATATTTCTTGCTATTCTACTTTCTCCCCTCCCTGGCAAATTAATTATTTAATTTTTGTGTAATACATCTTTTTTTTTTTTTTAAGATTTTATTTACTTATTTGACAGAGAGATAGAGAGCACAAGTAGGCAGAGCACAAGGCAGAGGGAGAGGGAGAAGCAGGCTCTCAGCCGAGCAGGGAGTCCCATGTGGGACTCGATCCCAGGACCCCGGGATCATGACCTGAGCCAAAGGCAGCTGCTTAACCCACTGAGCCACCCAGGCGCCCTGTGTAATGCATCTTTACCGAAAGATTTATCTCACCCTTTTCAGTGGTTCTCTCTTTCACTGTATGTATGCCCTATAATTTAAGAAATTCTCTGTTCACAGACATTTAGGTTGTTTGCAGGCTTTTCCTGTCCAAATTATGTAGTGGTGAATTTCCTCATTTGTATCATTTTATACATAATCTTTACATCTTAAGATATTTTTCACTTTCTTTTTTGATTTACAGTTAACTACATGCATGAATCCTATTAGATTTCAGCTCTTTGGGGGTCCAGTTCACGTCTGAGTCATCTCTGAATGCAAAAGGCCTAACACAGGGCCTTGCATATAGTAGCCACTTAGTAAAGGCTGACTGTGTGAACAAGAAAATGAATTAATACAGGACTTACTGACGTACTACCTAGAACAGATTATCTCTGATGATTAGGCCCTGTAGTAAGTGCTTGGGAGTTACTGGAACCTGTACTGTAGGTCCTGCCTTAGTGGGATTTCCAGCCTAGTGAGGGATGCTTGATGGATTTTGTGCGTCCTGTGCTGGGACAGCTCTGAGCCATGTGCCTGGTGTGTGTTGTAAATAGACGAAGAGGTCTATCAGGCAGCACAGTACAGGTTTCTTTTTTGTGTGGAAGAAGGAGGAGGGTTGCATCTTGCATTTATTTAATTTTTTTGTTTTTTGGAAAGTTGTATAAGAAACACCAGAACGCATAACTGGGCCCCAGGACCCCTTTATTGGAAGCTAATTCAGAGGCAGACTCTGCATGTCCTCTGACCCAGAGAACCAACTGAATTGCATTTCTCTAGATTCCTGACTTGGCCTAGAGGAGGGATAAGTGGAGTGAAGAGAGAATATGGTGACAAAGTGAAAGGGAACAGGGATGGCAGGAGAGAGGCTGGTAGTAGGAGGGGTGACAGGGAGAGACTAGAAAGATGCTTACTGAGGGCCTATGTCCTATGGGTGAACTGGAAATCTTTTCCTGGAAGGTCCAAGAGGTCAGAAATCACCTGCACAGTCTGAGGACAGATGGAAATGGTTTTGTGATGGGCTCCATGGCTCTGATTGGTGCAGTGGTTTCCATAGCTCCAAATTAGCCCTGACTTTCTTCAGAACACCAAGTGATAACTGGTTGAAGATGAACTGCTCTGTGCTCTCCTTCTGCTGGTTGGCAGTCTTCAGAAGCTCAGCTGGGCTCTGAAGGAGACTCTCTTGTTTGCATAATTTGATTCTTAGTTCCAGAATTTCCCTTTCCATAGTTCTGATCTTTAGGGCTTGTGGGACTGAGAAGGCAGATTGATATTTGGGACAGAACCTATGAAGGATGCTATCTCTTACCTTGTCTTCGGGCAGCACAGGGCTGTGAGCACAGCAAGGCTGAGCAAGGTGTTGCAGGGAGAAGGAGAAGTGGTAACGAAAAACACCTGGAGAGAAGATGGAGGAGGTTGGGAGGGAGAAAGAACTTGAAGAAAGGACTTCAGTAATGGGGAGGAGAGAAGTGGGCTTTGGAGAGTAAGGGTTGGGGAATGGCCATTTAGGGCCACAGAGGCAGGTTTGCCATTTTATTTCTTCTTGGCTCCTGTCATTCATGGTCTTTTGGTGTGCCCCTCCCTTTTTAATTTTTTTTCCAATTTTATTGAGAAATAATTGATATATATCACTGCATAAATTTAAAGCATACAGCATGATGGTCTGATTTATAGGCATTGTGAAATGAACCACAATAGGTTCAGCTAACATCCATCTTCTCGTAAACATATAAGAAAAAAAGAATAAAAGAAAAATAAATGTATCCTTATGATGAGAACTTTAGATTTATTCTCTTAACAACTTTCCTATAAATCATACAGCAGTGTTAGTTATAGTCATCAGGTTGTACACAACATCCCTTGTACTTATTTATCTTACAACTGAAAGTTTTCACCTTTTGACCACCTTCTCTATCCCCCCTGCCCGCTTCCCAATGCCTTACCTCTGGTAACCACAAGTCTCATCTTTTTTTCTATGAGCTTGTGGTGTTTCTTATTGTTGTTTCTTTTTTGTATTTTTTTTTAAGATTCCACATGTAAGTGAAATTGTACAGTATTTGTCTTTCTCTGATTTACTTTACTTATCATAATTCCTTTCTGGGTCCATCCATGTTGCAAATGGTAGGATTTCCTATTACCATTTTCTTATGCTGAATAATATTCCATTTTATACACACACACACACACACACACACACACACGCACACACTGCAACTTCTTTATTCATCCATTGATGGACACTTATGTTGTTTCCATGTCTTGACTATTGTAAATAACACTGCTATGAACATGGGGATCCAGGTATCTTTTTGAGTTGGTATTTTCATTACTCACGGGTATACAGTATTCCCAGAAGTGGAATTGCTGGATCATATGGTAGTTCTATTTTAAATTTTTTGAGGATCTTCCAACTGGTTTCCATAGTGTTTGCACCAATTTATAATCCCACCCTGTGGTGCATGAGGGTTCCCTTTTCTCCACATCCTCATCAGCATTTGTTACATCTGGTCTTTTTGATGTTGGCCATTCTGACAGGCATGAGGTGATATCTCATTGTGGTTTGTTTTTTTTTAAGATTTTATTTATTTATTTGACAGAGGGAGACACAGCGAGAGAGGGAACAAAAGCAGAGGGAGTGGGAGAGGGAGGCTTCCCGCCAAGCAGGGAGCCTGATGTGGGGGCTGGATCCCAGGGCCCTGGGATCATGACCTGAGACAAAGGCAGATGCTTAACAACTGAGCCACCCAGGTGCCTGTCATTGTAGTTTTAATTTGCATTTGTGTACTGACTAGTGATGTAGAGCATCTTTTCATGTGCCTATTGGCCTTTCATATATCTTCTTTGGAGAAATATCTATTTAGGTCCTTTGTCCATTTCTTTCTCTTTTTTTTTTTTTTTTTGCTGTTGGGAGGTATGAGTTTCTTATTTTATTTTTTAAGTTTTATTTATTTTTGTATGAATTTTTTTCTGTGTTTTGGATATTAATCCCTTATCAGATATATGGTTTGCAAATTTTATCTTTCATTCCATAAATTGTCTTTTCACTTTGTGGATGATTTCTTTTCCAATGCAGAAGCTTTTAAATTTGATGTAATTGTTTATTTTTGGTTTTCTTGCTGTGCTTTAGGTGTCATATCCAAAAAATTATTACCAAGCCCCACATCAAGGAGCTTTTTTCCTGTGTTTTCTTCTAGGAGTTTCACAGTATCAGGGCTTACATTTAAAGTCTTTAATCCATTTTTTTGGGTCTTTAATCCATTTTGAGACACTTTTACTTTAATCCAAAGAGTGACACTTTTACTTCTTCCTTTCCAATTCTGATACTTTTAATTTCTTTTTCTTGTGTAATTGTTCTAGGTAGGATTTCTTTTTTTTTTTTTTTTAAAGATTTTATTTATTCATTTGACACAGAGAGAGATTACAAGTAGGCAGAGAGGTAGGCAGAGAGAGAGGAGGAAGCAGGCTCCCTGCCGAGCAGAGAGCCCGATGCGGGCCTCGATCCCAGGACCCTGGGATCATGACCTGAGCCGAAGGCAGTGGCTTTAACCCACTGAGCCACCCAGGCGCCCATAACCTCTTATAATCCTTTGAATTTCTGTGGTATCAATGTAACGTCTCTTTTTCATTTATGATTTTGTTGATTTGGGTCCTTTATCTTTTTTCTTTGGTTAGGCTAGCTAATGGTTTTTCCATTTTGTTTATCTTTTCAGTGAAACAACTCTTAGTTTGGTCAATCTTTTCATTTGGTTTTCTGTTCACTATTTCATTTATTTCTCTTCTAATCTTTAGTGGCCCTTTTTAAGAAGTAAGGCAGTGCTCTATAAATAAATCTGCTAGGTCTTTTCAACTAGGTAGAAGCGGATCAATTCGGTCCTCCAAACGTAAGAAATCTCACAAGAAACTGAAGTTGAATTGGTGCTTAAAAGCTGTTTGGCAGGGAATGCTAACCCCAGAATTATAGAACTTTGTTCTCTGTACCAGTGTTCAAACATTAAATTTAGCTTTTAAATCTCTTTGCTTCATAGCATGCTGTTGAACTTTTTGTTTTAGAAAGATCCCCATAATGCACAGAAATTGAATTTTACAGATTAGACAATTTCCCTTTATTATCTATACATCTGTGTTATATCTACATAATTATACATATATTTTTATTGTAAATTATATTACATTTATTTTTAATAGCATATATATTTTCAATTGTCATTTGGTCCTTTAAAACAAGAATCTTATAGGACATGATAGCATGTATCACTTTTTATTCATCTAGGGTTTTTCTTTAAGATTTTAGAATACTTCAGTCTTTAGTCATCAACTGCATAGAGCACTTGCATTTGGGTTTCTCTGACTCTCACAGTCTTTCTATCACAGACTAAATGTTGGGCAAACAAATGCATTGGACATCAGGAGTCTCTTGCTTAAAGAAACCCTCATGGATCTTTTTGAAATAAAAATCATCATCTCCTAACTTAGTTACTATTTTAACTTAGTTTTAAAGATTTTCTTAAAGCACTGTATACCTAACCTGTCAGTATATAAAATACTTCTCTGTGTATTTGGAAAAACATTGTTAGATTGTGATACTTATATATTTTGTCTCATCATACAAATAACTTCAGGATAATTTTTCTTGGATATCTTTTAACAGTATGTAGTATAAAGCCACACTCTGTAAAGACCTTTCAAGAGTATTTTTCATTTTTTCACACAGTATCCCTTGCAAAGAGTCCATGTTAAAAAAATGATTTGAGAACTCAGTGCTGAGAAAAGATTTGTTTTTCCTGAGTAACTGATATATTTATTCTTTTCCAATAATGACAACTATATAGTTGTTGGTGTTTCCATTTTTGCTTTGGCTGCCAGGAAAATCAGAGGTAAATTTTAAGTTTATTCATGGCACCTGATTGACATATTTGTATTTTACTTTTTCTTTTTCTTTTTTTTTTTTTAGATTTTATTTATTTATTTCACAGAGGGAGAGAGATCACAAGGAGGCAGAGGGGCAGGCAGAGAGAGAGAGGGGGAAGCAGGCTCCCCACTGAGCAGGGAGCCCGATGCGGGCCTCGATCCCAGGACCCTGAGATTATGACCTGAGCCGAAAGCAGAGGCTTTAACCCACTGAGCCACCCAGGAGCCCATATTTTACTTTTTCTTCATCCTGATTTTCTACATCTACTTTAACATTATTTAATTATAGGTGATTTTGCCCTAAGTTGTCACAAGTCTTTTGTGGGATGAGGTATAAAAGAATAAATATAAACAAAACAATTAAATTTAGTTTGAAATAATGTTTATAAGTTTCAGTTTTATTGTTGACAAACTAACCAATCAACCAACTGATCACAAATTTGGAAGGGCTGTTACTAAAAGGGATGTCCTTTCTAGAGCTTCTAACTCAGAGGACTAGCTGATGCTTCATTGGATTTCTAGTCACGTTCATTGATTGCAACCTTCAAAACTACATTGTCCATAGGGGATGGGGTTGGACGAAGTCATTGCTTACTCGCTCTGGTTTGGGCATTGATCTTGGATTATAAAGCTTTGAGAAACTTTTTAGAGTGATTTGCTGGAGTAGAGCAGGATGAATGTGAAGATTTGGATATTCGCAAGGAATCCACCCAAGAATTATGTCTTCTCATTGGCCTCATTTTTTCAGTACTGACTCCTCAAGATTTGTTTGATGGCTCAAAGGAGTCCAAGAGATCCTTCCTGTCCTGGGTACCTCTGTGCCCTCCCTGTCTCAGAATTGTCTTATTTTGGCATTGTTTGCAAACTCTGTCTCATACTCTTTTAAAAATGCTTCAGGAAGGGTGCCTGGGTGGCTCAGTGGGTTAAAGCCTCATGATCTCAGGGTCCTGGGATCCAGGCCCACATTGGGCTTTCTGCTCAGCAGGGAGCCTGCTTCCTCCTCTCTCTCTGCCTGCCTCTCAGCCTACTTGTGATCTCTCTCCCACTGTGAAATAAATAAATAAAATCTTTTAAAAAAATGCTTCAGGAAACCATAAAATGAGAAGAAATTAAGTCAGTCATTTAAAGTGGAAGCTGAGCACTTCCTTGCCCTTCTGCCTGCCGTATCAAAGGAGCTTTCTCTGAATCAGGTTGTCTGGAGGCATTATCTCTCATTAACTTTTACATTAGTCCCAAAGTGCTCCTGAAGCTTCATACCTACAAAGATGGGTTTTAAGCTGTTTCTCTAAATCAGCTGCCAAACCTGTCTACTCCATCAGAAGGGGTTGTGGCATTATTAATTCCTTCTCACTGTGGCAGCAAGCGTTTCCTTCTAGATTGGCTAATGGGTATGACTTTTTAGGAAACCTCCTTTACTTCTCTTCTCCTCCACAACCCTAAATAATTTCTGACACAAGACACCCCAGTTCTCTTAATAGAACTCCGTAG
The DNA here is from genome assembly GCA_002007465.1 of Ailurus styani. Classification (NCBI taxonomy): domain Eukaryota; kingdom Metazoa; phylum Chordata; class Mammalia; order Carnivora; family Ailuridae; genus Ailurus; species Ailurus styani. The sequence continues at coordinate 10,287,062 of LNAC01000022.1, read as the reverse complement.
GGACACTTACGTGCCTAATGTAATTAAGAAGCTGGTACTATTTTTTTACTCCTGCTTTGCTTCCCCCAAATATTGTGAGAGAGGCAAGCCTTGCAAAACTCTGGTAAGCAGTGTAGAAGCAGAACTTTGTCCTTCAAGATTTACTTGTAAGTCTTCCAGATGAGATGCTGGAATGGCAGACCCTCTTCTCCTGGGCCCCCCCTCCCTGAGGGACTTAGCTGGTGCTAACATGCCATTCCGCTTGCAGCAGCTCTTCTTGCCCAAGAGGGGACGTGTATTTGAATAACCCTGGAATTAGGCAGGAAATTCTGAGTGACAAAAATATCAATCCAGAGACACAACTAAAGTGGAAATGGCCAGAATGTGTTTTGACTGGTTGCCTGCCCGCCCTTCCTCCTCCTCCTTCTCCCCCCCCCACCTCTATCTCTCTCTCTCTCCCACCCCTCCCTCCCTCCTTGCCTGCCTACCTGCCCTCCTTCCTTCCTTTTCCAGGAAATCTATAGTGTACCATTTCTAAAATGGGGATTCTCTGGAAAAAATGAAAGCACTCCTTTAGGAGAGTTTTCATTTTTCCTTGTAGAGAGGAGAAATGGTTTGTTGTCTGTCTTGCCAAGATGTTTTGATAGAGTCCCCAGGACACTTCTTGGCCCTAGAGCTTCATATAAAGGAGGAGGGTAAGGCACGCTGTCTTCTGGAGAAGGCCTAGCACTTCTGGAGTTCATTTTCTCACTTTATAATGGTATAAAGAGCTTTAGAATCAACCACATCAAAGATTTGAATTCTCTACCCAGCCATTTATCAGCTGTGCAGCCTTGATGAAGGAAGTTAACTTACCCTCTCTGAGGCTTAGTTTCCTTGTCTGTAAACTGCAAACGGTGCTAGTTTGCAAGATTTTCCTGAGTGTCAAATTGTGTATTAGGCTCTCAGTATATGTCCAGCTTTATCAAATCACCCTCTAAATTATGAATTCTTAAAATCTTAAATGATGAGTCAGACTCTAGTGGCCTTTTAATGTCATTCTTCCATTTAAAAATCTTTTTAACAGTTTTATTGAGAGCTAATTGATGTATATCAGACTATATATATGTAGACTGTACAATTTGATGAATTTTGACCTATGTATACATTTGTGAAACCATCACCAAGGTCAAGATAGTGAACATATCCTTCACTCAATAAAGTTTACTCGTGGCCCTTTGTAATCCATTCTTCCCTAACCTTTCCTCCCAATCCCCAGGCAACCACTAATCTGCTTTCTGTCACTATAAAAGAGCTTGTATTTTCTAGAATTCTACAGTATTTCCTTTCTCTCTGTCTCTGTCTTTTGGCTTTCTTTATTCCACAGGAATGATTTTGACATTTATCCATGTTGTTGAATGATTCAGTCATCTGTTCCTTTTTGTTGCTGAGTAGTCTTCCATTGTATGGATATACCACTATTTGTTTATCCGTTCTCTTGTTGATGGACGTTTGGGTTTTTTCCAGGTTGGGCTGTTTTGGAATAAAACTGCTGCAAACCTTCAAGTATAAATCTTTATGCGTGGACATATGCTTTCATTTCTCTTAAGTAAATTCCTAGGAATGTTATAGCCAGGTCATTTGGTAAATAAGTATTTTAACTTTTATTTTAACTCTTCAAGAAACTTCCCACTTATTTTTCAAAGTGGCTATATCATTTTATATTCCCAAAGCAGTGTGTGAGAGCTCCCAGAACTCCATGTCCTCAGCAACACTTGTTCTCTTTTTGGGTACAGCCATCCTAGTGGGTATGGAGTTGTATTTGTGGTTTTGATTTCCCTAATGATCAATAATGTAGAGCATTTATCAGAAGTGCATGTTGAACGCACACTTATTTACCATCCATATATATTCTTTGCTCATTTTTTTTATCATTAAGTTGAAAGATTTCTTTGTATGATATGAGTCCTTTGTTCTAGATACGAGTCCTTTGTCAGATAGGTGTTTTACAAGTATTTTCTCCCAGAGAGAAAATTTTCTCTGTGGCTTCGCTTTTCATTTTTGTCTTTTGGAGTGCACATGTGTGTGTGTTTGCTTGTTTTGATGAAGTGTTTTTTTTTTTTTTTGAAGTTTGGTCTAAGATTTGTTGGCGAAGAGACAGTTTCACATGGTATTGAGGCTAATACTGCCAATTAAAAGAAAACTTCTTAATATCCATCTAATTAATGGTCCAAAGAATTGCACACAGAAAACGCATAAGCAGTTTCATTTATGAAGAAAATAGCACTAAGCAACATATTTTAAGTAACTTTTCCCCCGAGTGTCCTTGTTTGAGGATTACACATACCACTGATTTGAGATTTATACCTTTCCTTATTTTTTGAGCGGCAAGAACATGTTTAAACAGCTCACTTAGCTTCTGCAATTTGTTCTCCTTGTCATCTTTCTTCACTTTCTCATCACCTCTACTTTGTGCTGCTTGACAAGGGTTTTGCTGATCTGATGAGTCATAGCCTGGATGATTAAGTTCTCTTGCTTTACTCCTTATTCTGTAGACAGAATTTCTGTCTTCAGTGAAATTTCCCTTCTTTTTTCTTATTTTCCTTTTGGTTGCCCCTACAGTTTCTTGCTCAGTCCAGATAGAGAGCCACAATAGCCTCCAGTAGCTCAGGCCAGGCAGCACAAGATGCGAACGAGGGGCTGTGTGCAGCGTCTGCTCAGAGTAATCTGCTGATTGGGAAAATGTTCCCAAAATGTCTAAGCAGCCCTGTTCTTTGTAAAAGAGAAATGTTTCTGGAACCCTAGGTTAGATCTTTTTGGGGTCTGTTTGCTGGTTTTAAACTTTATATTTTGAAATAATTATAGATTCACAGGGCGTTGTAAAAAAATGTGGAGAGAGGTCCTGTGCCCCCTTCATCCCTCCTTCCCTAATGTTAGCATCTTGTGTGACTTTAGTGCAATATTGATGTCATGAAATTGACATTGGTACAATCCACAGACCTCACTCAGAGTTTACCAGTTTTGCCTTCATACAGTTATATATTCGCCGTGCACAAATGCACACACATTTGTCTTTGTGTGTATGTATAGTTCTGTGCAATTTTATCACACAGGTAGCTTCTTGTAACTGCTACACTGTCAAGGTGCAGAACTATCCCATCACTACAAAGCTCCCTAAGGCTACCTCTTTAGCAATACCCCTGTCCCCTTTTCTCCCCAGACCCTAACCCTTGTGCTCTGTGTCTATAATTAAATTGTTTCAAGAATATTCTATAAATGGGATCATATAGTATGTAACCTCTTAAAATTGGCTTTTTTTGCTCCACGTAATTCCCTGATGGTCTATCCAGGTTATTGTACACATCACTTTTCTTTTTATGGCTGAGTAGTATTCTTTTTGTTTAACTGTTCATCCATTGAAGGACATTTGGGTTGTTTCCAGTTTAGGCTGTTATGAGTAAAGCTGCCATGAACATTTGTGTACAGATTTTTGTGCAAACATAAGTTTTCATTTCATGTGATAAACGGCCAAGATAATTGCTGAATCGTATCATAAGTACCTTTTTAGTTTTAGAAGAAACTGCCAAATAATTTTCCAGAACGGCTGAGCCATTTTTACATTCCAGTCAGCTCAGGATGTGTTATCCTGTTCCTCTGCATCCTCACCAGCTTGCTGGTGTTGTTACTGTTCGGTATTTTTGCCATTCTGTTAGATGTGTAGTGATGTCTCGTTGTACTTTTAGGTGTCATTTCCCTAGTGACTAACGATATTGAACATCTTTTCATGTGCTTATATTTCATCTGTATACCCTTCTTCGGTGAAATGTCTGCCTGTGTCTTTTGTCCATTTTCTAATTAGATTGTTTTCTCACCGTTGAGTTTTGAGAGTTGTTTATATCATCTAGATGCCAGTCCTTTGTAGTTTATAGATATATTGTCCCAGTCTGTGATTTGCCTTCTATCCTCTTACCGTTTTTTTGCAGAACGAAAGTGTCTAATTTTTATGAGGTTCAGTATCTCAATTTAACTTTTTGTAGATTGTGCTTTTGGCATTAAGTCCAAAAATTCTTCTTTTGGTCCTAGGTCCTGAGGATTTTCTTCATTTTTTTTCTAAAAGTTTTATGGTCCTATGTTTTTACATCTTAAGTTTTTGATCCATTGTCACTTAATTTTTGTATAAGGTGCGAGACTTAGGTCAGGGTTCACTTTTTGGACTGTGAATGTCTAATTGTTCTAGCACTATTCATCGAAAAGGCTCTCCTTTCTTTGACTTAACATGGGGAAGAAGGATTCCTCCCACTTTGTTCTTTTTCAGAATGGTTTTAACCTTTCTAGGCCCTTTGCCTTTCCATAGAAATTTTTTTTTTAAGATTTTATTTATTTATTTGACAGAGAGGTAGAGAGCACAAGTAGGCAGAGTGGCAGAGTGGCAGGCAGAGGGAGAGGGAGAAGCAGGCTTTCTGAGGAGCAGGGAGCCTGATGAGTGGGACTCGATCCCAGGACCCTGGGATCATGACCTGAGCCGAAAGTAGCGGCTTAACCGACTGAGCCACCCAGTGCCCTCCATATAAATTTTAGAATAAGTTTGTCTTTGTCTACAAGAAACTTGGCTGAGATTTTAATGGTATTTGCATTAAACCTGTAGATCTGTGTGGGGAGAATTGACATCTCTGCAATGTTGAGTCTTCCAACTTAGGAACAGGGTAAATCTCTCCAGCTATTTAGGTCTTCTTTGATTTCCTTCATCAGTATTTTGTAATTTTCAGCATAGAGATCCTGTATATATTTTGTTAGATTTAATATTTAAAATAACTAATATTTTATATGTAAGTATTTTGTTTTCTTTGGTGTTATTATAAGTGGTATAGTGTTTTTATTATTTATTATTTTATTTATTTTATTTTATTTTAGTACTTGAAAGAGAGAGAGGGCATGTGCTCACAAGCCCAGAGTGGGGGTGAGGGGGTACGGGGAGGATGAAGGGGCAGTGGGGGAGGGCGGAGGGCAAAGGAGAAGCAGACTCCCAGGTAAGCAAGGAGCCTGACATGGGGCTCCATTCCAAGATCCTGGGATTATAACCTGAGCCAAAGGCAGACTTTTAACCGACTGAGCCGCCCAAGCACCCTGAAAAATTAAAGTTCTTAATTTTAGATTCCACATAGTTGTTACCTTAGAGCTTTTTGTGCAGAACTATGGAGAGTCTAAGGTTTTCATATTCACGGAAAAGGGAGAGGAAGAGTTGGGACTTGCAGCTTGAATCACAGGCGTGTGATAACCAGGTATGGAAACAGTGTGGGTACAAGAGCAGACAGACTTGAATTCAAATCCCAGCTCTGACACTTACTGGCTTTGTGACCGTGGGCAAGTCATATAACTTCTCTGACTGTTTCCTCAACTGTGAAAGAGGGAAAATAATACCTCTGGTGCAAATCTTGTGTAAAGTTTTGAGATTTTACACACACACACACACACACACACACAGTGTCTTTGTACCTAACACAGGTCTTAGTATATCTTAGTTATTATTTCAGGCCACAGTGGAATCATGTCGTTTATGGTTGGGATTCACAAATGAGAGGCATAGTGTACCTACTGTTGTGAACAGCACACATGTCCCGAACCCTGTCATGGTGCTAATTTTCAAGGATGTGAAGTCTTGACATAGTTCTTGTCCTCAAGGGGCTTATAATTTTGTTGGGGAAGCATGCTATATGTATGAAAATTCCAGGACAGGATATCACTTGTTAAGTTCCAAATATATGGGACAGACAGTGGGTGCACCAGAAAACTTTGTCTTCCTGGGTTTTGTTTGCCCTTTTGTACCCTGCTCAGTGAGGTGGCTTTGGGATGTTGTTGATGAGAGAATATGTGGGGGTGGGAGGGAGTGTGTACAGATTTAGGGGAAGGGATTCATATGGGAATATGTAATTAATTTTTATACTTTCCCCAGTAAACCATCGACCCTTTTTATGATGTCATGAGGGATTCCTTAATTTTGCAGCTGCTTCCTGATTACGTCAGAGAGGAGCCTCTCACCCCACAGCCTGGAGCTGCATTCATACAAGAATTGGAAACAAATGAAGTGCTGAATATCTAATAGCTTCCACAGGGAGAGCCAGTTCAGACTTCCCAGGCCTCCTTATGCAAGGTCTTCCTCAAGTATTTCTGACCCCCTGAAGTGTCTTTGTTCTGGAAAGACAGGACTGGCTCAGAGCCAAGTGGGCGGGAGCCTGGGGACTCCTTGATCCATACCTCCCTCCCTCCAGGTGTTCTGCAGTCCCAAACTTCTGCCCCTTTCCTGGACCTCCTTTGGTAGGTGTTATCCTTTTTGAGGTCTCAGGATCCTCTGGAACCTGCCGAGATTATTAGTAAGAGTCCTTGGCCCCTTCCAGTGAATCCCTTCCCTCCCACACATCATTTCCAATGTTCTTGATTTTCTTTCTGCAGCATTTCTCACATCTGTACACTCCTGTCCAGTCCCTCTTCTAGCCCCTATAAGAAAGATGTTATATTTACTTGGCATTATGGAGTTTATGAAGTGCACTACATATAATTTCTTTCATTTAAACAAGTTCGTGCCTTCTTGGCTTCCCAACAAGTCTCCCTTCCTTTTATATTATTCTAGCTACCCTAATCCATCCTAAATGTTTTAGCTAGATTGATCTTCATAAAATACTCACCTGTGCCTCCTTTGAAAACCTCAAGCAGGTGTTCTCCTCACCCTGTGCCAAGTTAGGTCTGTGTTCCTTGCTGTGGCCTCGCAGGTGGCCATACCTGTGGTGCTCTGTGGTCCCTATCCAATGGCACTCTTGCCGTGTGGGGGGTGCCTGGTGTGCCCTGACCTGCATGCCTCCTTAGCAGCACCCAGTCTCTCCATCATCCTGCCAGTTTCATCTTTGTTCATTTTTTGCAGCCTTACTCAGAAGTGCTCTCTTCGTGCAACCTTCTCGGCTATACCCTCGCTGGAAATGATTTTCTTTCCCTCTGGTGAAAGAAAGCATCTTACTTCCATCTTCCTTGAATTATAGTTATTTGGGTCTGTGTATTCTTCCTGTCTTCCTCATTAGATTATCACCTTATGGACGGATCCTATTTTCCTTCATATCCTCCACCATTGAGCTGAATAAATAACTTTGGAACTAATGGGAGAGGTCACTTTGTTAGGAAGTTGGGATTTCCTTTGCCTCATGTCTACCCACTAAAAGAAGTCAGAGTTTCACAATCCTACAAAATCCAAAAGGAGTAGCAGGCATGACAGTAGGGGCTCTTGGGGAGGAAACATGTTCCTCGGTTTTACTGGGGCTATACCATTTGGGGATGTGTTGTTCATGGCCAACTTTGGGTCAACCTGTGCTCTGCCATTATGCATGACTAATTTGCTTGGGTGTATTGGTGCCTGGTTTTTCTGATTCATTCATTTTACTTCTCGGGGAATAAAATGATGCTCTGATGGCCTGGATAGCTCTGCTTTTGCTCTGGGATTTTATCTGGTTTCTGTACAGTGACTGCCTCTTCCACCCCGCCTTCAGTCAGCAACTGCCACAGGGAACTCTGTAGCCCAAACAGCAGCAGTCGAAAGATGCTCTCACTGCCCACTTCCTGCAGACAAGGAGGTTTTGGTGGGCTGCTCAGGAACTGTGCCAGCCCTGTGTCTGACTGGTGACTGACTCATGAGAAAAGCAGCCCTATGTCTGAAAGATAAGAGCCAACAAATCGCCTCCAGGTGGTGTTAGTTTGGAGGTGACTGACCATTCATTTCCTGTCTTTGGGAGGAGCCGGTGGGGAGGGAGTCAGTGAATAAAGTGATCTTGCCTGCATTTTTCTCCAGCTATTAGTGAAGCAGCTGAGCAAATAGTTGGTTCCCTCTCCTGGAATGGCTAGTAGACCCCAGTGGCTTCTGAATCCCTCCGCTCCTGTCAGGGTATCAGACCTCTGTGTCATCCATCCTGGGTCTCCCCTTCCACACTCTTGTCCTCCTCTTGCCAGGAAACTGGCTGTATGCATCAGGTAAACTCTTCTTGTTTCACTGCTGTAACCAGCCAGACCTCATCCTTTCACTGGTTGCCTCCGATTCTCTCCCTGATCCAGGAGCTGATCAGAAACAATGGTTCTGAACCTCTGTCCCTTGGCTGGGCACAGAGGGTCCAGGCAGGTGGGCCTGCCTCCCCTCCCCTCCCCTCCCCTCCCCCCCCCCCCC
>LNAC01000022.1:10229922-10278740 GCA_002007465.1 Ailurus styani | reverse complement strand
TCCCCTCCCCTCCCCTCCCTTCTCCTCCCCTCTCCCCCTCCTCCTGCCTCATTCCCATTTCCTGCAGGAGGATGCTTTGCCATCCTGGAGCCGTCAAGCACAGCTTTGCTTTGGCAGCACCGTCGCACACACACTGGTGGGAGAGGGGACGTGTTTATCACTTTTCCTGGAGATTATCTGTTTAAGCACTTCTCTGACAGTTACAATAACAAGGGCAGTGTGTTGTGTTTCCCAGCAGAAGGACACTTGCTGTTGAAAGATGTATAGCACTAATTAGAAATACATAACATCCGGCCACATGGCAGCCTTCTCCCGGCCGCTCCATTTCCTGATTTCATACAACTTTGACGACAGTTGGTTTATGTTTTCCATGAATATGTTCTCAGAAAAATGAGAAAGTCTCCCTGTTACACGGAAGTAAGATGAGTATTTCTGCCTGAGCAGGTATTTGGGCATAGGAACAGTGTGAGCTCTGGTCACCTGCCCTTGTGAGAGCATGTGGGAAAGGGCAGAATCGAGTTCAGACCTCAGGTGACTTTCTTGGTAAGAAATATTTCCGTCTGACTTGCTTAGCTAAAACCATCCCCCTAAACCCTTGAGCGAGCCTGCTTCTGGAAAGAAGGGGAAAGGCTACTTCACAGTGTTAATGAGTTCCTCAGCTCATGTCAGGCTCCTGCCACCTGACACAAAGCCAGAGGAACCCAGGCAAATACCAAGGCAAACAATGCTTTTTCCTTCCCCACCCCACATCATCTGTTGGTCTGACCCAGCCCAACTCTAGGGATATATATGGGCATTTGTCAGACTAGGGCCAGTTTCCTAGCTCTAGCCCCGGAGTGGGTGGACTCTGGGAATCTGGATGCTGTTTTCCTCCTCACTTGCATGAGAATGAATACTCCTCAAGGAGTGGCATCTTATGGCTTCTAGCCTACAGTGAGGCAAAGAGTGTCTCCGAAGATGCCATAACACTTTATAGTTCTCACTGGAGGCGCTGGGTCTGAGTTGCCATGCTTACTTAGGTAAATAGCAGGGCTTTTTTTCACCCAATTGTAAGGTCCTGAGGTTGCAGGGACTCTGTTTTATTTGTAGCTGTGTTCTCCATGATACCCAGCACAGGGTGAAGCACACTAGCACACTACAGATGGTCAGTATGTGCTTGTGGTACCACCGAACCATGGAGAAGGGCAGCCCTTCCGGAAAGTATTCTCTGTGACATGGTCAGAAGGCTCACTGAGACCCAGGCATTCTGACCCCCACGTAGCAGTGATACCCTATCCTATCAGCGGTGATATACCACCTGCTTGATTAGAGCAGAATAGCTTAGTGGTTTGTCCCTCCCCCAGACCATTGCAGGGAAGCACTGTCAGGCCCTTTATGGAGAGGCGGGAAGAGGTGAAGGTTTGAGGTGACATAACCATGGCTAACTCAAGAGCATTCATGAAGATGCCTTTTCAGCTGCTGCTCTGAGAGGTAGTTGAGCCCTTCCACACTTACAGCAAAGAGGCTCCAGTTGTTTCTACCATTCCTGGTCCCCAGACCTTATTGCAGGAGGCTTAAAAAAGAAGCCAACCTGAGGGGGCCTGGTTAGTGTGGTTGCTTAAGTGTCCGACTCTTGGTTTGGGCTCAGGTCACGATCTCAGGGTCGTGGGATCAAGCCCCATGTTGGGCTCCATGCTCAGTGTGGAGTCTGCTTGGGACTCTCTCGCTCTGCCCCTCCCTGCCCTCTGTCTCTCTCTCTCAAATAAAATCTTAATTTTTATTTATATATATATTTTAATATTTTATTTATTTATTTGTCAGAGAGAGAGAGAGAGAGAGAGAGAGAGAGAGGTAGGCAGAGGGAGAAGCAAGATCCCTGCTGAGCAAGGAACCAGATGCGGGACTCAATCCCAGGACTCTGGGATCATGACCTGACCTGAGGGCAGATGCTTAACAGACTAAGCCACCGAGGCCCTCCTGAAAATCTTAATTTTTAAAAACCACTTTATTTATTTATTTGACAGAGAGAGAGAGAGAGAGAGAGAGAGAGAGAGAGAGAGAGAGCGCACAAGCAGGGGGAACTTCAGAAGGAGAGGGAGAAGCAGGCTCCCCACTGAGCAGGGAGCCCAGTGTGGTGCCTGAGGCAGACGTGAACAGATGCTTAACCAACTGAGCCACCCAGGCACCCAAATAAAACCTTAAAAAAAGAAAGGAAGGAAGGAAGAAAGAGAAAGAAAAGCAGCCAACTTGGACTCCCCAGAGGCCACAAGTGTCATTGTTTTTAAGCAGTTTATTCTCCCCCTTGAGCCCTAGTCACAACTTTGCACTCTGAGAAATAGCCTAGCCTGAGATTGGCATTTGTCATAAAAATAAAAATGGGCTTGGTGAAAGTAATCTGCCTTTGTCCCATCTCATCCTTATCCAGATTAATGAGAGTATCTTACTGTAGTCTTGGGCTTCTCCTCAAGCTAAGACACCCCTTTCTGTGCCTTTTTGGGGCCTTCTTTGTGCAGGTAACTTATGCCTAAGATGCCTAGTTGTTAAGGGGTCACTAATGTCAACTCCCAGAATGTGGCCTCCCCTTATACTACTCTTGCTTCCTCTGCTCTGGACTTCCTCCCCCATTTTGGGCCGGCCATGTTGCTAATTAGAGGCAGGCTGCCGGCAGTGTTTGGCAGGGGCCTGGATTGAGCTGGGGCAGTATAGACAGTGATCCTGCCCAAAGTGAGAAGTGGAGGGGAGAAGTTGCCATTTTTCTTAGGATGGCATACACATCTTCCCCTTCCCTGCTTTCTACCCTTTCCCCTCTTGGTTCTTGGGTGCTGGTATCTGGGTCTCTCTAGTAGAGGTTTAGGGCCTTACCAGAAGAAGAATGAGAGTGGTGACCTATTCTAATCACATGGATTGTTACCACTTCCTTACTGCCTGCCACAGTTGAGTTGGAAAGTTAGAGGGTGACATTTGGGACCAGTGGGCATCTGGAAGGATGGCATGAAAGCCACAACAGACGAATACTTTGCTACACTGATGCTATTCATATGTTGGGACCTTCTGAGCAGCAGCCTGTTCCTTCTCACTCCCAGGGCTCTCTAAAGTGGTTTGGGGCTGGCTCTGTATACTCCAATCATGTTTGTTTCTGTGGCCAAGGCGGTTAGGAATAACTGTGGTTGTGTAGCATCTCCTGGAGTAAAGACTTCAATTAGGCCCCATTGACAAGACTAGTGTCAACGAGGAGAGAGGCAAGAGGGCTTCCCTCTGGCTATTGAGGTTAACGTGCAGGCAGGCACAGAGATCAAACACGTGGCTAATTATCCTTTTAACACTTGGGGATTCTGAGCATTCTCCTGTGTTACAGAGGGAATTAACAGATTAGTTGATGCCAGAGCAAGTGAGCGGGTGCCTGATTCCATCTCCTGTGCATATTGGGTGTCTCTGCCTCTGAGGCTACAGTTGGACTGCTGCCTTCTCTTTGTCACCAGTTCCTCTCAAGTCTGTATTAAGTGGCCATCAGGACGGGCCACTGACAAGGAGTAGGTACAGACAGCGTTTTGAGAGTGTATGTTGTAGCTTCTGCCAAAGAATAGCTCTGGCCACCACCAAGGTGGCTCCTTTCACTTACCTGTAGCCAGAAGGAAGTTAGCCAGGCTGAGAAAGTGAGGGAGAGAGGGTGCTGGTATGGGGAGCCAGATTTATTTTTCAGCCCCGAGGGAAAGAATTTGTGAAAATAAAAAACTACCACTGGTTAAGTGCTTATTGTGTGCCCATTTTCCTATGTAAAATTAACTTATTCAGTGAAAATAGGTTATATGTAAGTGGAGGTAAGTGGAGGTGACAAAAGGTAAGGATGGAACCAAAGGTTAGTGATTCAAGAAGATAACTTAAATTTGTATTTTTTGTGATCTTAATTGATATTTGTACTCCTGCTAGCAATATGTTAGAGAGACGGAGTTAGTTAAATATGACTTCTTGTTACTGTAGCTTCACATTATTAGCAGCCAACTAAATACAGAGAGCCTGTAGCCCTGGCCCAAACTGTCCACCTTGGGGTACCTGGTCCTGGGGGAAGCGATGCAGAATTTACACAGGGGATCCCTATAATAATGTTCTCAAGTGCTTTCCCATAGACCAGCCATCGTGGTAAATGCTTCATGTGCATTATTTCACTTAGCCTATAATGACGCTTTGAGAGAGGAAATACTACCACCCCCATCTTAGATGAGGAAAGGGAGCTCAGTGACGTGACCAAGGATGTGTACGTAGTAAGGTGGAGAAGAGTAGCCCTTGACCCCCAAGGCACTGATGGAGTTTCATTTGCCTCTCCTCAGACTGCTTCTCCGAGGAGTGTCGCTCTGTGATCCAGGAGCAAGCTGCAGCGCTGGGCTTGGCCATGTTTTCTCTCCTGGTGCGGCGCTGCACCTGCTTACTCAAGGAGTCTGCCAAAGGTAAGCAGATGAGGGACCCCTGACTGAATGCCTTTCCCCTGCCTGGGCCCTGTACAGACCAGCTCAGAATGCCACCCTGCCTTCTCACCGTCTCCTTCCTCTACTTGATACTCTTGCTCTTCCCAGTAACCCCTCTTCCTTGTACGCACCTAACTAGCCCCACCTCCTTTTGCATTCCCTTTACCTCTATAGCCCTCTGTCCTTGGGGGAACTATTTCCTCCCCCTTTTCTCTAGTAGTTAAGATTTTTACTGTACCTATGAGCTGCTGCGGGTTCCTGGAACGTTAGAAAACCAGCAAAGAGCGTTTCTGTTTTTGTTCATAATTGATGTTTTGGTTTCCCTGCTCCATTTCTGTGTCCCTCTTTGTCTGGTACTGGTGGATGTTGTAACCACTGTGGACCAGCCACCTTGGACGACTCCCTGAACCAGAGCACAGGCTGTTTTCAACCCTTGGGTTGATCAGTGTCCCCATATGCATGAAAGTTGCCCTTAGAAATCTAAGCCTGCCTGCTGAGCCGTGTAAGGTAGGGCTGAAGATTGCCCCTTTCTTTCAGCTCCTGGATCAGTATTGGTGAATATTGAGGCCCTTCTGTTGTCCCCCTGCTACTTCAATTTTGTGAATGCCTCCAGACTCTGGAGCTGCCCTTTTTTGGAGGGAGGGTCGAGGTAACTTTTTATTTTGAAATAATTTCAAATTTATAGAAAAGTTGCAAGAATGATGCAAAGAACTCTTACACACTCTTCACCCAGATTCCCCATTTGTTAACATTTTACTGTAGTTGCTTTAAGTTCTCTCTCTTTCTGTCTACACACACATGCTTATTATTTTTGTTCTGAACTATTTGATTGTAAGTTGTAGACGTCGTAGCCCTTTACTCCCAAACAGTTGACTGAGCATTTCTGAATAACAAGGACATTCCCTTACATGCCGGTGCAGTTATCAAAATCAGGAAGCCAACACTGATATAGTACTGTTGTTAAATCTACAGACTTTATTGAGTTTGTACCAGTTGTCCTGAAAAAAGTCATTTTCTGGTCTAGGACCCACTCCAGGATGACACATTGCAATTTAGATGCTGTGTCCCTTTAGTTTCCTGCAGTCTGGCATTGAATGGTTTTCTGAAGTCTTTCTCTGTCTTTCACGACCTTGACATTTTTGAAGCATACAGGCCACTATTTTGTCGAATGTCCCCCAGTTTGGGTTTCTCTGATATTTCCTCATGGTCAAATTCAGGTTATGCAGGTTTGACAGGAACTCTGGTGCCATCTCAGTGCTGTGCTGAAGGAAGGCTAAGGGGGTGGCTAGAGGCCGGAGTTCCGACTTCAGCAGGCCACAGGTGGAGCAAAAACAGCAGTCTGCAGGGGCAGACTCAGTGCACTGGTTCTCTCTTTGTCCTGCTTTTCAGAATCCTCTTAGGTGCTGCTGGCACTTGTCCTCCGCTTCTGGGCCCAGCTTTCCTGTGGACTTGGTCTCCCTTCCCTAAGAGCTTGCTGCCGTCCCAGCGCCCCAGGCCTCACTCGTGGGCCACAGCAGACCTAGGCCCAGTTCTTACCCTTTGCCTCTGCAGCTCAGTTGTCCTCTCCTGAGGACGAGGACGACCAAGATGACATCAAGGTGTCTTCCTTCGTTCCGGACCTGAAGGAACTGCTCCCCAGTGTGAAAGTCTGGTCGGACTGGATGCTCGGCTACCCAGACACCTGGAACCCTCCACCCACGTCCCTGGGCCTTCCCTCACAGTGAGTTGGCCTGCTCATTACTTCGCCCCTGCTGGCCTTGGCCCCCCGTGCTCCCACAACTACCCTCCTGGTCCTCTGTTTCTTCCCACCAACTGCCTGCCTATTCTTCTCTTCCCTCCTCATTAGCACTTTGCTTTTTCACTTCCTTGAACACCTTCCTTGTCACCTGATACTTTAGGCTGTTCTTCCCTGTTGTCCAGTCTATTCCTCCTCTTCTCAGTCTGTCCTTCTCTCTCTGTAGCTTGCTCTGTTTTGTTCTTTGTCCTTGCTCTGGCTCTCTTGCTCTCACTTCATGCTGTTCACATCTACCATCTCTGCAGCTGCCTGTCTGGGTGTGTGTCGAGTCTGGGCATGTGTCTGTGTAAAGGGAAGGCCTTGTCTCTTACTCTCTCTTCTAGTTTCTCTCCACGCGTCCTTCAGGCTGTTCCCTGATGCTTCCTGTGCCACCTTATGGACTCTGCTCGGGCCTTCCTCTCACACAGTGTGACGGTGTGAATGCACACACTTCTCTCTTCCGTTCACTTCAGTTTCCCATCTTCCTGTCTCTGTATGTCCACGTGCTGTCTGTCACAGCATTTTAGGTGCGGGGCATGTCGGTCTGGGGAGTATGTGTATGTACCTGGGTGTGTTTATGTAGATCTGTTTGTATGTGTGACTTTTTTCTTTTCTTTTAGTAAATTGTGGTAAAATATATGTGTAACAAAATTTGTCATCTTAACCATTTTTAAGGATACAATTCAGTGGCATATTATATTTACATAGTTGTGTAACCATGCGTGGCTATTTCTCTCCTTTTTTTTAAAGATTTGTTTATTTGAGAGAGAGTGTGTGAGTGGGGGGAGAGGCAGAGGATGAGGGAGACAAGCAGACTCTCTTCTGAGTGGGGAACCCAACTCGGAGCTCGATCTCAGGACCCTGAGCCAAAACCAGGAGTCAGACGCTCAACCGACTGAGCCACCCAAGCGCCCTACATGCATGGCTGTTTCTTACGTCCGTATCTGTGTGTAGGTTCTATCTCTGTGTGTGCCTCTTTGGCTCTGGTTGTCCATGTTTGTCAGGGTGTCTATCTGTGTCTGAGTGTGAGGGTCTGTGTGTGTCTGTCTAGGTGTCTATCTGAGGGTCTTCTGGTATACCCGTCCATGTCTGTCCATGTATATGTGTCCACACATTTCTGTGTGCTGCGTCCATACCTGTGTCTGTGTGTCTCTTTCTAGCCTTGGGTGTAGGGGTCTCTTTGAGGGATTCATGTGTCTCCATGAGGGGTCTGTTTCAGTGTGTCTGTCTGTCTGTGTCTCTCTCTGATTCTGGATGCATGTCAGTCCAAGTGTGCTTTGGTGCTGTCCACGTCTCCATGTGTGGCAGTGTGTGTGTATGTTCCTGAGTATCTGTCTGAGATTGCAGGTGTCTGTGTCCGAGTTTGTCCATGACTGTGTGTCTGTGTGTCAGCCAGCATCTGTGTGTTGGAAGAGGAATTTTTGTGGACTGTGGGTCTGCCTCTATCTAGCTGCCTCTGATTGCTGCCGTCACCTGTAGCCTGCCTGTCCCTGCCTGTCCTGGCCTGCTCCTGCCTGCCTGCCTCTTTTTATCTGCCTCTGAGGTTTGTGTGTGTCTGTATCAGGGGTCAGCAAACTGTGGCCCAGGAATTAAGAATGGTTTACATTTTTAAATGGCTGAAAAAACAATCAAAAGAATAATATTTCATGACTTGTGAAAATTATTAGCAAAGTCAAATTTCAGTGTCCATGAAGTCGCATTGGAGCACAGTCATGCTTATTTGTTTACACTTTGTCTGTGGCTGCTTTCACACTGCAGCAGTAGAGCTGAGTAGTTATAGTAGAGACGTTATGGTCTGCAAAGCCTAAAATGTTTATCGTCTAGCCCTTTACAGAAAGTTTGCTGACTCCTGCTCTCTATGTGTCCCATTCTTTTCTTGTGTTAGTGTCACTGTGTGTGTGTTCATATTTGCACAATCATTTCTTAATGCGTGTGCACGTTGGTGCTGCCCATCTCTGGTCAACTCTGTTGATGGTCCATCTCTCTCCCTCCCTCTACCTTTCTCTTCCTGCCTCTGTCTCTCTCTTTCTCCTTTTCCTTTCTCTTTCTCTCTCCCCTGCTTCCCGCTCTGTGCTGTTTTGCAGTGTCTAGCAGGTTCAGTGTACTCAGCTCCTTCAGGCTCTATGCTGGGGGTGTGTGTGTGAGCAAGCATCCATGCCCAGCATTTCATCCTTCTTCTTCAGTGCTCTCCTCTGGGAGGGACACATACTGGAGGACAGTGTGGAGACCTAGGCTGCTGCCAATGGTACTTCTGTGGGCTGGGGGCAGCCCAAGTCAGTCTCTCCGCTCATGGGTGACCCACAGAGGGAAGGGTGCAGGAGAGATGACTGGCTAGTAGTTTATTGACCTTTCTGTGTGGACTGTGTGCCTCTTTCTCCCCTTTTCTTCCTCAAACTTCTTCCCTTTTCCTCATGCCAAGAAGCTCCCCTGGACTGTCAAGCGCTCTCTCCCCCACTTCCCTCCCACCTCTAGCTCTGTAACTGTGTGGCTGATGCTCACAGCATCCTCCTGTGAGCCCTCCTAGGTTCCCAAAATGCTCCCCAAGCCGAGGCCTTAGGAGCCAGGGTTGAGCCGTCAGCTAGGCGGCTGGGGTCACACAAAGGAATA
Source organism: Ailurus styani (assembly GCA_002007465.1). Taxonomy (NCBI): domain Eukaryota; kingdom Metazoa; phylum Chordata; class Mammalia; order Carnivora; family Ailuridae; genus Ailurus; species Ailurus styani. Next base: position 10,269,920 of record LNAC01000022.1, on the reverse strand, counting down.
GACTGATCTGCTGGCTAGGGGCAGCCGTTTCCGGGCAGTGTTCCCTAAAGAGTTAACATGTACAGCCTCAAACTTTTCAAGCTGTTAATCTATAATGCCGACTAGGCAATTTGCAGTTTTGGAAAGAAACCGACAAGGAAGGTCTCAGCTCTCCAAGTATCCGAAGCCACTGCTTCTGAGCCTGCACAGGGGTCACAGAGTGTTCCTCCCTTCCTCTCAGGGGGTGGGGAGGCAGACCATCTGTCCCTGGAGCTTGGGCCTTCCCTGGGTCACCTCCCCTTGCAACTGCAGCTCCCTTAGATATGGTGCACCCAGCCTCTGTTTATCCATATCCCGGCCATCAGTCCTGTTAACTCTCTTCTGTGACCTGTCTCCCTTTATCCCTCCTCCCTCTCCTGCTCCCTTTGGCTTTTGTTTGGCTGAGGAAATGGAAAGCTCACACAGGAAGTGCTGGGCCTCTTTTGCTTGAGGTGCTGATTCTGTTTTCTCTTTGGATGCTGTAGCAAATGGCCCGTTGCCGGCATATGCAAGCTGCTGCCCATCTTTGGGCAAGGGCTCAATCTGCAGCTGGGCACGTGGTCCAGGCTACAGCCATCCTTAGCTAGGCTTCCCCTCCAAGGCTGCGGACAGGCAGAGGGGGTTGGGACACTTGAACAAATTGGCTTTTTCTTTTCAGACTTTTCTTCGCAGGGAGAGCAAATTTTACCAATTAATATATTGAATCTAATTGCATAGTAAACAAGTTCCTATATAGCTGTGGGCACCACTGATGAATCCAGTCTCGGTTAGAGCAGCCAGCGTTGTAGAGAATGGAGTCCCCTTCTGGGGAGGGTATTGCTCTCTCTGCAGTCAGGATCAGCAGCTGGTTGTTTCTGGAATAGAGGTTTAAGCATTAAGGAGGAGCTTTGCTGTCCTGGGGCCTGACCACAAGACATGGTGGTTTGAGGGCTGGGGCCTCTGTTGGACAGAGCAAACCTGGCCTGACCACCACTGAGGGTAGTCCCACCTCATAGCTGTCAGATCCAAGTGCTGGAAAAGTAGAATGAGAATTTACCTCCTTCACTTCCAGTTTCTCATATAGCTGCCTAACACTCACTGAGTAAATACTATGGTTGAGAGGTTGGCAGGGTATGGTGGTTCTGTGGATTTCAAAGTGGCCTCTTATGCTTACTGATCTTTCATACTCTGGAGCCTTTTCTTTTAAGGCCACTGGAAATAACACACTCCAGATACTTCTGTAGATGTCAGAATAGTAATCCCTGTGACACTCCCAAGGTCCTCGTGCTGATCTCCATTTTGGACGGTTTAGGAATGCTCCTAAGAGAATAGGAAGGAAATGGCTTCTACTTAGCATCTCTCCTTTGCAGGTTTTCACTGGTTTTTGCCAGCATTTGTTCTCTGCAAAGACAGATCCATCATTGATCCTAACATAAGGTGATCAGATAGCTTACCTTTCAGTTTGCTTCTCCTCCAGAAACCCTCATTCCCAAATTGTTGGGACACACCTGGACCCTTATTTCATCTGTCTCCCTCCATTCCCTCCCTGTCTTTCATTTCTGTACCTTCTTTCTCTGTACAGTTAGAGAATCATTCCAGAGCTTTCTTAGGGGAATTCCAGAGCTCATCATGAGTCTCCTTAGTTCTCTCCTTTTTTACTCGTATTCCTCTTCTTTCCAGTTAAAGGTACATTTCCTAGTCAGTAGCCAGTTAGGCACACATGACGCACATAGGATGATGATGACAGGACATCACCTACACCGCACAGTGATAAGGGCGGGATTCCAGGGCCACTTGTGCCTTCCACACAGGGGCACTCATAGGTATGTGTGTTGGAGTCAGCAAGTAAGTAGGTTGACTTCCCATTTGTACTTGTAATAGGATGGCTTTATATGCCCAGAGATTTTGGTACAGGGGATTATAGCAGGGTGTGGAAAGTTGCCTTGGCCTGCTGTAAAAGACAGTGTAGAGTGCTTTGGTCTGTTTAGAACAGACCACGGTGTTTGGAGGGACCATCTACTTGGGTGTGGGGGAGGAGGAGTGGGGAACACGGTTTCTACACTAGGCCGCTTGTTAGGAGGGAGAGGTAGCTACTCCCCACTTTACCATGTGAGCGTGAATGTCAGGTGATGGAGAGGAGCAGAGCAACTGGCTTTCACGAGCCTAAGCATAGTGACCCCTCACATCCTAGGACCTTTGGCAAGCTAGGGCAGTGGGACAGCCTACCTCATTTCAGAGTCTCTGCTGAAGCCAAATCTTCCCTCATCTTGATCTCTAGTTCTCAGTAAGTGAAAGAGTCAGGGGACTTTGAGAACATCCAAACCTAGCCCAGCTGTGGCAGTTGGTTTATTGCTTTCAGCTGGTACTTGAACCCAGGTCCTGGTCTTGGAGGCTTTCCCAGGTTTAATCCCCAGAGCTTTCTCTGCAGCTGTATGACACTGCGCTGACCCCGAATGAGGATAGGAAAATAGAACCAGTGCCAAGCCAGAGTCTCTTTTTCATTTGGAGTCTGGCTGTCTGCCCATGACCAGGGTTACATAATGGGAAACATAGCTGGGGCTCTGGAGAGCCCGCGTTTCACCAGGCTGCCCAGACCTTCGCATTCTGATGCTATATATCTTCCTAATTGTAGCTCGGATGCATTTATCACACTGTTGGATTGGAGTACTGTTAAAAAAAAAAGAAGAAAAAAAAAAACTCCAGAAATTCCTGGACTTGCTACTTTTCCGTGGCTTGTCTTGTATAGTCTACAGAGCATGTTGGAAAAGGCTTGTAGGGAGCTCTCTGAGTCACATAGTCACATAGGGAGACTTAGGGATATGTAGGGAGTATGCAGTAAGCTGATTTCCTCAGGGAGCCTACATGTGTTGACCCTGTAGACGAGATAGAAATTCTTGAGTTAAAAAACAGCTAGTTCACTCACCCTCACAGGGCAGCTCTGAAAATAAGAACTAATCCCAAGTCTAATCGGCACCCCTTCAAGGACGCTTAATACGTCTTCCCAAAAGGGCATTTTAGGAGGTCACTAAGTAATAGTCCATCAGCACTTCCCTGAAGGAAGTGGTGGTGACTGTGGGAAGCCCCTTTGCTACCCTGGCTCCCCACCCAGTCTCCCTGGCTCCGGTTGGGGCGTCAGCACTACAGCCTGGCACCAGGGGGTTCCTCTTCCTCCAAGTGCTGAGTGTGAGACACACGTGATCTCTCCCACGGCAGGAGCCTCTGTCCCCTCCCAACTCCTCTCACAGGACTTGTGAGAGGAAGGGGTGTTGGCCTAAGGCTCCAGTCTGACCCCAACAGGGTACAGCAGCTGACCCCAGGGAGCGTACTTTCCAGCTCTGGCTCGAGGTTATTTGGGTCCAGGGTGTGCTAAACTAAGAAGACGTGTTGGAGTGGTTACAGCTAAAAATTTAGAGAGGCAGGAACCGTGAGAATCCGCACCAGGGAGGCCGCCGAGGGCTCCACTCATGCCGTGGAGATGTTGAGGTCCCCTGGGGGCTGCTCTTTCCCAAACACAGTGCTGATGGGTTTAACACACCATAGTGATGCAACAGGGGCTATACATGTTGAATGTAACTTGGGAAAACTGCAGTCACATAAGGCACTGACCTAGATAGAGGTTGAGGGAGGCACAGTAGAGGTACTTGAGAAATCCTGGAATGAGGTTACCGTGACCTGTTGTTGGCCAAAGGGCTCCAGCTGCGCTGCTTAGAACATGAAGAAGTTTATGTTCTTGGAGTAGTGCAGGGTGACTGGGCTTCAGAATTCGATTTGCCCTATTGGGCAGAATTAATTTAAGTTGGACACTGTCCCAAGGGCCCAAGCTGACTTGTTTGTGTAAACCAGAGGGGCAGAAGGGATTATCTTTTACCGAGTCTTAGGTTCTCATATTCACCTAATAAACAGCTGTTATTCTTGGAGGAGGATATCTTGCTGCCCATGTCTTCACTCCTAAAACAGTGATCTCTGATACCCGTGTCTCCTCTTTATATCATGGCGGCATCTGGAAAATACACTACAGTTCCTTAATCTCAAAGAGAGCTTCAGAGATTCCTACCACCCTCATCTCTACCCCAGCCCAGAGCCTGTTGAACTACTTGGCATTGTTACCAGACCAGATCCTCAGCCCACTGAAAACGGTTGGCATGACGTCTCAGCTTAACAAAGGGGCTTCCTAAGCCATTTTAAGCCCCTGTACTATCCTTTTGACTCCAACAGTCCTATTGGGTTCATTCAGGTCCTTTTCTCCTATTAGCCGCTCACCACCTGCAGTTTTCGCAGTTGACTGGGAAGTCCCCAGGGCTGCAATGGTCTTATGTTGGCCATGGAACCCCATGTTTGGGGTTGTGGACTGGAATATAATGGTCCTTAGGCAAAGAAGTTTTTAAAAGAACGTACTGCATATCTTTTTTTTTTTTTTTAAAGATTTTATTTATTTATTTGACAGAGAGAGATTACAAGTAGGCAGAGAGAGAGGAGGAAGCAGGCTCCCCGCTGAGCAGAGAGCCCGATGCGGGCCTCGATCCCAGGACCCTGAGATCATGACCTGAGCCGAAAGCAGAGGCTTTAACCCACGGAGCCACCCAGGCGCCCTGTACTGCATATCTTAAGAGCATTTCTCTTGTTGTGGCCTTTTGTCTTTCCCCTTTGTAGGTATAGTCCATGGGCTTCCTCTTTTCCAGCTTCCTCATGCCTAATTTCTGTGCCACCTTGGCTGTATTTCCAGAACTCCTCATCCCAGGAACCAAAAGACTCAACTTGTTTCCCATCTGTACTACAACTCTGATCTTCCATAGCTCTCAAACACAATGCAGGGCTTCTTCTCACTCAACTCTTTCCGGGTTTGTTCTGCAGCTGTGGAGTTTGAATGTTAGTGTTTAAACAAGCTGGTATTACACAGGAAATGGCCACCTCCACAGGCCCCTGCAGGCTTGTAACATGGGGTCATTGTACTTGATATTAATCACCAGTCAGCCTGTTCCCCCAGTAAAAATATGAAGGGGTGTGTGAGGGCTCAGTCCTCCTTAAACTTGCCAGAAGGATGGCCTGAGACCTGGTTGGACCTTAGTGCTCCACTCTCCGAATGGTCTCTCTCCCTTGGCCCCACCCCGGATGGAGCCTTTAGAAAAGTTCCTGCCTGACCTCTTCCCTATAAAGCTGGCAGATCTGCCTTTCTTTCTGAGTTCTAGAAAGGAGATCTGTTGGGGTATAGCTTGCCTCACCTGTCTCACTTTAACATTTCGGAGCATTTTGTGGAATAACACCTCGTGTGAGAAAACTTCAGAAGTGCAGGAACACAGAAGCCTTAGTCTGCCTGACACCAGGGCTTCTCAGTTCCTTGGACTGAAGCTGCTTTTCCAGTGGTGTATGCAGAAATAACCCCAGCCTGAAGGGTTAATCTGATTCCCCAAGTCAACATCCCCCCCGCCCCCCAAACAACCAGCCAAGAGTGTGTGTTGGTTCATTTCTGTGAAATGTGTTTCCCCAGTCACCTGGGCTGGCCTGGGCTGCATTGTATCGGCCAGCAGCTGCACTGCACTCAAACTGACAGCTACATTAAACCTTGGAATTCTGAGGCAATAAAAAGTAAATTAACTCTTATTTTTTTCCTTTCCTGGTGGAGTGAGTGAATGCATGTCTGTAGGGAAGTGAGTAAGCCTTGGTCCTGAGTCTGTACCTCTAACTAGCCACTGCTGGTCTGTCCCAAGCTAGGATCTGGTGTTCAGACTCCAGCCAGGGGTCTGCTTTCCTGGTGTGTGGTGTTTCGGTGGGGTTGGGCCACTGGGTCACCCAGCAACTGCTGATCCTTGCTCACTAATCACATTACAGCTGCTCGAGAGGTTCCCTTGCCACCATTCTTAGAGCCATAAACGGACTTGTTGGACGAAGTTTCATATTCTCTGGCTGCTTTGTGTCTGCTTGGTAAAGAATGCATCTTAACTGTAGTGGGATTTTGTGGGTTCTGGGAGCTTCCCCAAAATATGACTTGGGACCAAAATAAGCCGGAGGCACTCGCCCAGGCTCATAACACTATTTAGAACCAAAGTTTGTTTGAGATTGTCTGAAAAACCTTTTGGAGAGTCATTTTTCAAGTGTTTCTAGAAGATTGGGGGAAAAAACCTCATAGCCACCAGAATTTGACTTTGGGCTCCTTGGCCCAGGCTAACTTTGAACCCTCAGAACCCAAGTGCTGCTGAGGGTTGAAGCTTGGGAGGCACTCCTACCTGGGATAAGGAGCTAGAGCAGGAAAAAGCTAAGCTTTTCCCCTTCCACTCAGACAGGAAACCCTATGTTCACCCACAGAACTGACCTCTCAGCCCAAAGGCCTGATTGGGGGTAAGCTGAGGTGATGATGCCCAGGTTCCAGGAATTACCTTGTCCTTAGCTTTTAAGGTCAGACATCTCACCTAGGTTTTTTTGTTTTTGTTTTGTTTTGTTTTGTTTTTAAATAAATTTATTTATTTATTTTTTGAAAGAGAGTGAGTACACTCGAGGGTGGGGAGGGTCAGAGGGAGAGAATCTCCAGCAGACTGCCTGCTGAGTGCAGAGCTGATGTGGGGCTTGATCTCATGGCCCTGAGATCCTGACCTGAGCCAAAACCCCAGAGTCAAATGCTTAACTGACTGAGCCACCCAGGCGCCCCTCACCTTGATTTTCTAAGTACCTCTTCCTTTTGGTACTAGTTTCCTGACACTCCCCTTCCCTTCCCTGTGTGGAGAGTCATGGTATAGTACATGGATGCCTAATTAGTGTGTCTCTGCTGCTCATTGGGAGAGGAGGTAATTGATGAAGTGATCTTGGGCAGTCCCACTAAGATACCAGAAGAAAGCAGCTACTTAGAATCAGAGTTCAATCACAAGATCAATCTAAATGGATCAGGGCAGAAGTGACCTTTCTTTGAAGCATTTTTTGTATTCCCTTGGTTCTGATTAATGTGGCCCTTGGGCCCCTTTATATTTCTCAGTTGGAAGCTCAGGACACTTCCTATGTCTTTTGGCACCAGCTGCTATCTTACAAACCAACACTGGGGTAGGAACTCTCATCCTCTTCATTTTCTCAGTGAGTCTTAAGGTTTTGGCACAAGGTGGGTGGTAATGGGCAAAAGGCAGCTGTGGGCAGGGGTCCCTAGTGGTGGCCAGCAGTCTCTGGGAGGAGTCAGTTTTGGTTTATCTGAGCCTTAGGGGACAGGGGAGCATGGTAATGAGAACCACATGGTACCACATATTTCTTCGTCTCGGATCCAAGATGGTAGGGGTGGGAGGATGAGAGAGGGATGTGGGGCCTCCCACTGTGGCAGCCGTGGGTAATTTTCTGCTGCCTCTCCCTGACTGGGGATGTTGCGGCCCACACCTCCCCACTCCTCAAGCCCTCAGGTCCTTGACCTGCACAGCACCAACCAAGGCCCCTAAGCCAAGAATTCAGCTGGGAGACTTTTCACCTTCTTCCTTCTCACTGTCGTCTTTCCTGTTTATTTTCCAAATTGCTGCTCTGCAGCCGAGCAGTGCCTGTTGGCCAGAGCTCACCAGCACTGTGGGATTGGACTCAGGCAGTGGGCTCAAGTGGCCAGCAGGGCACTGGGGGAGGAAGTGGGGAGCTGGAAGAGCCTCCCTGTGCGTCTCCCATGGGCAGCGCTAACCTCGGAGGCGGCCCTGAGCAGCCCTATCACATCCGGTGCTTGTCTCTGCAGCCGGGACCGGAGGATAAACTATCAGAGCTGTGGGGCAGTGCATCATTCCTCTTATTATTTTCTTCTCTGCAGATGGGGTCGTGGAAAGTTCAGTTCCTTTTAACCCTCGAAGTTCTGTTTATTCTACAGCTGGTAGCCTGAATGCCGCGTTTCCCATTACATCACAAAGGGGCTCAGGCAGATCTCTGCACACAAACGTGTTGCAACTGTTTATTTTTTTCCATATTTAAACATTTCTGACAGCCAAACTCAGCTGAGCCAAAAGATGGAGCTTTGTGAATGAGTCTGGTTGTCGGTGTCTGTGCAGAGAGAAGGCTTTAGAAAACTCTCGTCCCTGTGGTGATTCTTCCCAAACATGTTCTTTTTCCTGGGCAAAGCCTGTGAAGCAAGTTACTCCTGCAGTACACGTGTGTTGATTATGTGCCGTTGTGTGATTAATGGGGCTGTGTTCCGCCTGGTTCCCAGGACACTCTTGAAAACAAGATGTTTCATTTCATTGCCTTTTCCTAGTGTAGTGATTACAGTAAATAAACCAGTGCAGTCTCCTTCCACCTGGAGCCCACACCCCACTCCACTTTCTCCCCCAGCATCACCTTCAGTGGCATGTCCCTTGAATGCCCTTTTTTCTGCCATCTCCCAAAGGCTCCTAGACTGCAGGAGAAACAAATTGCTTAGGGCTGAGGCCCCTCCCTAGCAGATTTGGCTCATGCGCAGTAACTCCTCTGGGAAGATTCCAGGATGTAGCTCATTCGTAGCTCTCTTTGCTTCTTGCTTCTTGCCACTCCACCTCTTGACCCTAATTGTAAAGCTTTTCTTTGTAATTCTCCTGTGCAGCTCACTCCTTTTGAAGTACAACTTAGCATCCATAGGTACAAAAACTGGGACAGTCCCAGGCAAAGCAGAATGGTTGGTCACCGTGTATCTAACCTTCCACAAATGAGAGGAAGGAGAGGGAGTGGGCTGGCCAAGATAGCACTGAGACTGGTTCATCTGCTGAGATGCACGGGAAGTTTACTGTTCTGGGATGAACTTGGCAGGCCAGGAATGAGGTTTTTTATTGGGTGGGTGGATATGGGGAGGGTGTTTAATTCCAATACAATTAACAGACAGTATTATATTAGTTTCAGATGTATAGTACAGTGCTTCAAAAATTCTATATGTTACTTGGTACTCATCACCTCATCATACAGAGGTACTCTTAATCCCCTACACCTATTTGTGTTTGTTTATTTTCCTGCTTATATGTAGGCAAAGATTTCTGAAGCTTCATAAGGGGAAAAAGCCCCACGTGACTCTCTTCATGGTGTGACTGGCCCCTCTGGCTGTATGGGAGGAGGGGACATTGGCACTCTGTTGCTATCTTGTGGCGTATACTTGGCTGGACAGAAGTGGGGGAATTCTGGGAGCTGCCTCAGGCACTGGTGTCTAGAGTGTTTGAGTAAGTGTCTCAGGCACACTGTCTGGAAAGGTGACAGGACCTGCATTAGGCAACTGATTCTCTAAATTCCTTTTCCTCTCTGGTTAGGATTTTAAAGGCTCCTCCTAATCAATTTCAACTTTGCATAGATGGACACTCGCCCACCAGATTGCTGCCATGGATGCAGTTTTGTACCCTAGCCTTTTGGGTAAGATTTTCTGGCAGTTGCCAGCCATAGGCAACATTTGCCACCAGTACCTCCCTTCTCACAAGTGCTTAAAATACTTTAACTGGTCCCTCTTTAGAGCTGTTCTTCTTTCTGCGCTTATTTCTCACAGGGTTGCTATGGATGTGTGGTCGATGCTGGCTGATTTCTGTAACATATTGACTGCGGTGAATCAGTCTGAGGTGCCACTGTACAAGGACCCGGATGATGACCTCACCCTTCTTATCCTGGAAGAGGATCGGCTTCTCTCGGGCTTTGTCCCCTTGCTGGCTGCCCCTCAGGACCCCTGCTACGTGGAGAAAACCTCGGATAAGGTCAGCCCCAGGCCAAACATCCCTCCCCATTCACCCCTCCTCTTAATTCTCCAGACTTTTTTATTCTTGGGAAGTTTTCTGTGCAAACGGAACATGATTAAGTCATTGAGAAGGGTGTTAAGGGAAAATATCGACCTTTTAGCCGCTGACATCCAGCTCTGTGTCCTGAAAAAAAAGCCCTCTCGACTTCCTTTGGTGTGTGTGTGTGCTCGCTGGCATGTTGTATATACGATCATTTCCTCACTTGTTTAAATAGTGCAGCTTGTGTTGGCAGTGCTCTCACTCAGCTCCAAATGGTTTGCATCATGCTTAAAGCACCCTCCTTCCTCCCCCCTCTCCTCCTTCCCCCCAGCCACAAAACTCTGCGCTAGGAAAACAGCCAGGGCTTTTTCCCTTCTCTAAGGAGGAGAGTGATAAATAGGTGACTAGAGAGAAGCAGACACCATGTGTTAACTTACAAAAAAAGCTTTTAGGAATATGAAGCATTCCCCGCTGCCTGGTTTCTATTTTTCTTCCTCTAAGGACTGTGTTTTAACCTGAACTTTTTTCTGGTCTGTTTATAGAAAACAAAGCTCGTTGCCTGTTGCCCTGGTGGGGACTGTGGAACGCTTAGTCTCTGCTTAACAGTTGGGTCTTTGGCCAGGTGTGGAGGGTAGGGCAGGCTGCTCTGCTTCACGTTCCCCTTAGCAATTGCTAGGGTGGGGAAGGAGCACCCACATACCCCGGGAACAAAGTCTCCTATGCTGAGCTGGGGAACCCTGTGTCTGACCTCTCTGCGGAGTTGTTAACATCACATCCCCTGGGGAGGCTTTTGGGGAGGAGGCCACAAATGCCTTCTTAGGTGGAAGCCTTTTGACCTAGACGAAGTATATAGAGAGAGACATAGGTGGGTGGCTTTTTTTTTTTTTTTAAGATTTATTTATATGTTTCAGGGAGAGAGAGAGCTAGTGGGGGGAAGGGGCAGAGGCAGAGGGAGAGAGTGAGAGAATCCTCAATTGGACTGCCACTGAGCACACAGCCCAACACGGGGCTTGATCCCAGGACCCTGAGATCATGACCTGAGCCAAAATCAAGAGCCAGCTATCTAACCGACTGAGCCACTCAGTCGCCCCAGGTAGATTTTTTTTTGTTTTTTGTTTTTTGTTTTAAAAAATACTGGATAGTAAAAACTAAATCCCAGCTATAAACTGCAAATATGAAAGAGATTATATTGAATAAAAAATATTGCTATATTGAAGATTTAAGATGTTTTAACTTGTTTTTAGTAGAAAAGAGTTATATGTTCATTATAGACAAGTAAAAAAAAAAAGAAAGAAAGAAAAATTGGGACGCCTGGGTGGCTCAGTTGGTTAAGCAGCTGCCTTCGGCTCAGGTCATGATCCCAGGGTCCTGGGATGGAGTCCCACATTGGGCTTCTTGCTCAGCAGGGACCCTGCTTCTCCCTCTGCCTCTGCCTGCCACTCTGCCTACTTGTGCTCTCTCTTTCTGACAAATAAATAAATAAAATATTTAAAAAAAAAAAAAAGAAAGAAAATATATCCACAGCCTTTTACCCAGTGGTAACATCACTGTTATTTTTGCTAATCGTAATCATATTTAACTAGTAGCATATATACTTTTTTTAATATGAAACTAAAAATCATTATACAGTATAATCTGTTTTTTTTTCACTTAATCTTTTTTAATGTATTCTTAATATGGAATCATTTTTTTAAAGATTATTTATTTGTTATTTATTTATTTATTTTAGGGGGAGAGATAGAGGAGAACAAGAGGGAGGGGCAGAGGGAGAGGGAGATAGAATCTCAAGCAGACCCCATGCCAAGTACAGAGCCCAACATGGAGCTTGATCTCAGGACCCTGAGATCATGACCTGAACCACAATCAAGAGTCGGATGCTTAACTGACTGAGCCACCCCAGCACCCTATATGGAATCATTTTTGATTATCACTTTGTATTCTTTTGTATGCCAAGATTTCTTTAACCAGTCTTTGCTTTATTGAGCTATGGGACTATTCTCAATTTTTGCACTACTGTAAATGGTGACATAATTCCTTATAGCAGAATTTTTGCATATATTCCCCTTGGTTAGACATTTTGACATCAAAAACTCTTCCTCTTGGGATGTGTTTAATGAGTAATAGGGATCTTGGGAATGTGAGAGCCTCTCTCTCCTAAGAGGAATACTCATTTTATGCTTTTCCAATGAAAAGTTGGAGTGAAATCCTGCTCTTTCGGGCGCCTGGGTGGCTCAGTGGGTTAAAGCCGCTGCCTTCGGCTCAGGTCATGATCCCAGGGTCCTGGGATCGAGGCCCACATCGGGCTCTCTGCTCGGCAGAGAGCCTGCTTCCTCCTCTCTCCTCTCTCTCTGCCTGCCTCTCTGCCTACTTGTGATCTCTCTCTCTGTGTCAAATGAATAAAAAAAAAAAAAATTTTAAAATTTGGATAGAAGATACTCTCTGCTCTGAATAATTTTGCATAACTAGAAAGCATAAGAATTATTATCCTCTTAAATGTGAAACATTTGACACGTTCAAACAGTATTAGGAGATAAACTAGCATAGAAATGAATAGTGGAGATGAGTTNTCAGTTAGAAGAGATACTGGATAAGCATGGCTTGGGCCAGGTAATCCTAGTAGTGTTCTGTGATCACAAGGTGAGTTTAACTCTGGAGGGTACTTTTGGGAATCACCTACTGGCTTAGCTGCCTTTCGGTGCAGAACAAGGAAGAAGGCCTAACCAGCTTCAGACTTCCTAAGCCCTATCTCCTCATCAATTCTCCCAGCGGTGGTGTCAGTATGATACATGGATGTGATACAGCATGGGTACGGTGCAGCTATGATGAGTATATGATGTGGCCAGAGAAGGACACAGAGCCAGCAGTCCATGACCTCAGCCTGTAGTAGTGGTTCACAGGCTGCCCCAGGGCAGTTGCAGCTCGTGGCAGTTCAAGACTAAGGTAGGTCTCTGCCTTGAGGACTGTGAAATAGGTATGTCAACTGTAACATCTCCAGATCCATACTCTCCCCTAAACCTGGTCTTTCTTTCTTCTTCCCATCTTGGTAAATAGCAGCTTTGACTTTGGGTAGCTTATATCAAAATTCTTGGGGTTATTCTTGGCTACTGTCTTTTTACCACACCCCCATATCTAATTCATCAGCTGTTCATGTCTTCTTTACCTTCAAAATAAATGCAAATACGACTCTTTCTTACCACCCAACCCTAGATCAGCTCATTGCAATACCTTCTGACTGGTTTCTCTAGTTCCTCCTTCCTCCTACTCCCCAGTCTGTTTTCAGCACAAGTGGAATGATCTTTTTTAAAACATCAATAAGATCATGTCACTTCTCTGTTCAAAACCTTCTGATGGCTGCTTCTCTCACTTAGAGTAAAAACCAGAGTTTTAACAACATCCTGCAATGCTCTCAGTGTTACAACACCACCTCTACCCACCCTTAACTCTGACCTCAGCTCCTACTGCTGTCCTTCTACCCGATATGCTCTAGTCACATTGGCATCCTTGCTGTTCTTCACACAGGCCAAGCACTCATGTCTAAGGATCTTTGCACTTGCTTTCCTCTTAACCTAGAACACTGTGTCCCCAGAGAGCTGTGTGGCTCTCTCACTCCCTTCTAAATGTCACCTTGTTAGAAGGGTCTTCCCTGGGTACTCTGTATAACATATTTCCTTCCTTTTCTTTTTATTCTACTTTATTCTCCATTGCAGAGAAAAATATCTCTTGAATGTCTAGCATGTATTGGTCCCTGAATTAGGTATTTCTATATAGTATTTCATTAAGTTCTCCCAGTAAGCCTCCCAAGTAGGTATTAGTACATTTGCATTTTTTTGTTCTGTTGTGGTGGTAGTGGTGGTGGTGGTGGTGGTTGTTTTTGAAAGAGGTGACTGAGGTTCAAGAGAAGAGTGAAAAAATGTTGATAAGCTCCTATGGGTCATCTCCGTGGCTGACCTAGAATATTAGTACAGACCTGTCAGAGGGAATCTTTAGGAACTTTGGCCTTTTAGAAATCTGAAAAAGATAGATATTTTCTCCAGCTTCTAGTGTTCCTACTAAGAAATGTAAAATATGTCAAGGACTTGTGCAATTTCAGAGCTGGTCCAGATTGGTCCCATGTTTGGTCCCACCTTGATGCCCATTCAACAGGTGTTTACTGAGCATGTCTGTGTTACACTGTCTTGCACACAGAACAAGAGAGGTCCAGACTTGTAAGGCAAACATCCTAGTTTGGGAGGCAGTTGGTGGCATGTGCAAACGTGAGAAGCAACATAAGTTAATTTGAACCTGTAATTAAGGAGGAACTCTTGAAATTTTGTTGAACTGGTAGTATTCCAACAAAGGCATTGCTTAAGGAGCACTGATTTGGCATTAATGTATCATTGTATTTCCTAAGCATGTTCTATGGAACTCTAGTTTTATAGGTTCTTAATTATTAGGTGAAAGAAAAAGACTTTCATGATTATATAAGCTATGGTAAAGTAATGTTAAGCAGGGATGCCTGGGTGACTCAGTCAGCTAAGCATCCGACTCTTGATTTGGGCTCAGGTCATGATCTCAGGGTCGTGAGATTGAGCCCCGAGTCATCGTCCTCGAGCTCCCTGCTCAGTGGGGAGTCTGCTTCCCTCTCTTCCCCTCTCCTTCTGCCCCTCCCCCCACTCATGCACGCGTGCTCTTTCTCTCTAAAAATAATGATTAAAAAAAAGTAACGTTAAACAGAACCCAATACTGCAAGACTTATTGGAGCTTTTAACATAGTGTACTGTGAGAATAGCCTTTGCAGTCTTTCCCAAACTTGCTTCACCCTTGATCTTGTTTGATTTATTTAACATCTTGCAGGACTAGTATTCAGCTTAAAAAAAAAAAAAAAAAGGTAAAAAAGAACCAAAAAACCCTGGGTATGGGATGAGCAAGAGGTTGCTATTGGAATTATCCAGAAGAAAAATAAAGAGTACAGATGAGGGTAAAAGCAATAGAGTGGAGCTGGTTTCTTTCTGAGAGAAACATCACAGATGTCGAAACCAGTTAGAGCCAACCAGGGCAAAGGTTCATTGTGTGGCTGCTGGACATCTAAATTCAGAAGGTTAAGTAATTTACTTACCCAAGGTCATGTAGCTAGTAAGGAAGTATAGGATTAGAACCCTTCGTTTTCTGTAGTACTTTAAAACCTCATGTTCTAGGACTCCTAGCTGGCTCAGTCTGTATAGCATGGGTTCATTCATTCTTTCTTTCCTTCCTTCCTTCCAGAGAGGGAGAGCGGGGAGTGGTAGAGGTAGAAGGAGAGGGAGAGAGAGAATCTCAAGCAGACTCCCTGCTGAACATGGAGCCTAACACAGGGATCAGCTCAGAGATTGAACTCATGACCCTGAGATCATGATCTGAGCCAAAATCAAGAGTTGCATGCTTAACCAACTGAGCCACCCAGGCGCCCCAAACATGCAACTCTTGGTTATGAGTTTGAGCCCAGTGTTCGGCATAGGTTTACTTAAGAAAAGTTTAAAAAAAATTTTTTTAAACCCCTCATGTTCTGTTGATTTGATGTCTAGGATTTACTTCAAAATAATTTGTGGATAGAAGTATGAATGAAAAAAAGGCCAAATATTGATCATTATTATATCTGAATAATGGGTGGATTGAGTTCCTTATAGTGTTCTACTTTTGTATATGTATAAAATTTTCTGTACTTGTGATTAAAAGCAGTAATACATAGCCATTCTGAAAGGAAGCAAAAACAAAATTCTGTGTCTTTTCTGCCACATTATAGTGCATAAGTGATTCAAAAAGTAATTGAACTGTAATAATAATGAAGTTAAGCTCTTTCAGCCACTAATCGCATTCCACGCACTGCGCCAAACTCTTTACATGCATTTTCTCATTGAAACCCTAACAACCCTATACGCAGATAGGAGAAATGAAAAGGAAACTGTTTTAGGAGAAAGATGTTCAGTTCACGTTGTGCCTTAGTCAGTGTGAAAAAAAAAAAAGCTTAATTGTCATCTTCAGAATCTCTGCATGTGACTGTATAGCTATAGGTGATACTAACCAAGGGTCTATATAGTCTTTCCTTAGGCTCTAAAGAACTTTCCTAAAGCTCTAGTTATTTAATGGTACTAATGCATTTATGTCATACATAGATGGAAGCAGTGCTTATTCTAGCATCCCCATAGTAGTTTTTGTCTTCCTCCCCATATTGTCTGACCAAGAACTATGCGAATAACTTTTCAATAAGCTAATGCTTGGGCCACTCTTTGGCTTGATTGGGGAATAAATTATTGTACGTCATATTACAAGTCAGTGTTTTAAGTCTCATATCACATCCCATTCATTCTTACAGGCATCTTTGCTTTCTGTCTGGATGTAGGATCCTAGGAAACTTTGTCATTCTTAAATGTGTTGTTGAGGTTAAAGATGGGGCTTAAATTGTCCAACTTTTGAACTCCTGGCTTATCGGCTTATTTATTTGTTAAATGACACTTTTGGAGTATTGCTTGTTGTATACATAATTACCCCAAAATGTTTTAAATGGAAAATATAGAAAAGCACAAAAAATAAAAATCACCTGCAAACTACCACCTAAAATTAACCAGTGTTAATAGCATAGTTTATGTCCTTCCAGTCTTTCCCTCCATGCTTAAATGTGTATACTTATTCCTTTCTTTTCATAAAATTACACCATACATATATGCTTTGTTCTTGTTTTGTGTTTTTTATATACTTATATATATAGTATATGAGATATACTATACGTATATATGTATATATATACTTCTTCACATGCATACATACATGTGTATGTGTGGGTACACACATACATATAGTTTTGGGGGAAATATTGCCTTTGTTGTTTGGTGGTCTGGAAAATATTCACCTGCTACCAGTGACTAATTTATTAAAAAACATACATGGGTTAAAAAACATACTTGATCCTCTATTCTCAAAGTATCAACATCAAGAATAGAAAAAAAGCCAAAACTGTTGACTCATATATTTAAGATATGGAAATTAGGACTGCTTACTGATATGTATTTTCTTTTTCACACAATTACATGTTGTTTCTAAATTTACAATAATTTAGAATTAATTTTATATTAAGTGTTTNTTTATTTTTGGGTTTCCCCTTTTTTTTTTTTTTTTTTTTTTTTTTTTAAGATTTTTATTTGTTTGTCAGAGAGAGAAAGCACCCAAGCAGGGGGAGCCGCAGGCAGAGAGAGAAGCAGACTCCCTGCTGAGCAAGGAGCCCGATGCAGGACTCAATCTCAGGACCCTGGGACAATGGCCTGAACCGAAGCCAGTTGCTTAACCAACTGAGCCACCCAGGAGTCCTGGCTTTCCCCTTTTTTTTTTTTTTTTTTGATTTTATTTATTTATTTGACAGAGAGAGAGATCACAAGTAGGCAGAGAGGCAAGCAGTGGGAGAGGGGGAAGCAGGCTCCCTGCTGAGCAGAGAGCCCAATGCGGGGCTCGATCCCAGAACCCTGAGATCATGACCTGAGCTGAAGGCAGAGGCTTAACCCGCTGAGCCACCCAGGAGCCCCAACCGGCTTTCCCATTCTTATTATGTCCTTTGATTCATCTGTTATTCAGATGCAATATTTTTGTTTTAAAAGATTTTATTTATTTATTTCACAGAGGGAGAGAGATCACAAGGAGGCAGAGAGGCAGGCAGAGAGAGAGGGGGGGGGAAGCAGGCTCCCCGCCGAGCAGGGAGCCCGATGCGGGCCTCGATCCCAGGACCCTGAGATCATGACCTGAGCCGAAAGCAGAGGCATTAACCCACTGAGCCATCCAGGCGCCCCAGATGCAATATTGAGGAATATTTTAATCAAAGATGACATGGATGCCTTTTAAAAATTAAGATGACTTCTATAAAATATAGTAGTAATATACATAGTATAGTAATATACATACTCATGCAAAAGAATCAATTCACAAAAATATATACAGTGAAAAACCACCCACCAGGAGTAACTGCTGTTAACAATTGATATTTACCTTTTTAGACTACTTATATACTGACTGAAACATATTTATACGTGTATATATCTAATGATCAAAATGATAGTATCATGCACATTCTTTTCCTTACTTTGCTCTTTTTATTGAATGATCCATCAAGGACATTCTTCATGACTACTTTTGAACACTTGCATTTTGAAATTGTTCTTATTTTGCCCTTGCACATGAATGGCAGCTTAGCTTAGGTCAACTTCTTTTTCCCCTTAAAACGATAGGTTTCCATTGCATTTAATGGTTAGGAAAAAATTGGAGAAAAGTCTGAGTTTTCTTCCTTTGAAGGCAAACTCTTTTTTTGGTCCTAAGTGGGTAACTTACAACCTTTTATTATCTTGAATTTCGAATTGTACGAGGATTTGTATAGATGTTGGGCTTTGTACTTTAATTTTTTATGGGTACCTAATGAGTTTTTTAATAAGCAGATCCAGTTCTGTCTTTGCACCAGAAAAGTTTTCATCTCTAATGTCCTTGATTGCTAATGTTCTGTTTGTTCTATTATTTTCTTCACTGTCTTCTACATCTCTTTTTCTGTCATCATTTTCATCTCTTCTTGCTTTGCCTCTGCATTGTCAGAGAGCTTCTCAAGTTTATCTTTTCTGGAATTGATTGAGATTTTTAGAAGGCTGATTCTACTTTTTACTGCTTTTTAAAAAAATTTTTATTTATTTATTTATTTATTTGACAGACAAGTAGGCAGAGAGGCAGGCAGAGAGGAGAGAGGAGGAAGCAGGCTCCCCGCTGAGCGGAGAGCCCGATGTGAGCCGAAGGCAGAGGCTTTAGCCCACTGAGCCACCTAGGCGCCCTACTTTTTACTGCTTCTAATTCAGTTTTTAAGTCTGCTATTGCATTATATGTTTCCTTACATTACTTCCCTATTTTATCCTGGAACCTTTATATTTTTGCCCACCTTTTTGTCCAGGTCCCTTTTATCTGTCTTTGTTTTGTCATTTTTCTTTTAACATACTTCACAGAGTCTATGATTTTAAAAATTCAGTTTTAAGAATATCTTCTTCATTTGACATTCCCCACACTCCCCACAAATATGCTTTGTTTCTCTGTCTTTTTGTTTGCTATGTTCTCCCATTTTTATGTTGCAGACCCTTTTCATAGGCCCCAACTTGGATTTCTATAATCTAATCTGGCCAGTTACATTTCTTTGAACAAAGAAAGGTTTCCTCAGGTCTGATATCTGCTCCCAAATAAGTTATATAGATTCTCATGGGATTTCTCCTTTGTCTACAAATACTATTTACAGTCTCCTTGTCAAGTCTATAGCTGGTTGGTATAAGTTTGTATTACCAAACTTAGGTAAACTCCTGAGGGGAGTGGGGAGGAGGCAAGGTGGTATACAATTTTATTAAATGAATTTATTTTCTACATTTGCTACTCTGTATATAGTGGAGCTACTACACCAGAGCTAGTTTGCTGTGTCTGATCTCTATTTCACATAAATGATACATTAATTTCCAATCTCCTCACTGGAGCTGTAGCCTACTATGTCAAGAGGAAATTCTACTCTCTGGTCACTTCTATTTATTTAAAGATTTATTTATTTATTTTGGGAGAGACAGAGTGTAAGAGGAGAGCCAGAGGGAAAGGGAGAGAGACTCCCCAGCAGACTCTGCACTGAGCTCAGAGCCTGACACAGGGCTCTGTCTCACAACCCTGAGATCATGACCTGAGCTGAAACCAAGAGTCAGACACTTAACTAACTCTGCCACGCAGGTGCCCCTGGCCACTTCCCATTTACTATGGTAGTTTACCTCTGAAATGCTGATTGTGAGTGCTACTGATCTGTAGCTGTGAAAAAGCTTCCAAGTGGTATTCTGCATCTGCCCTATGTCCTCACATTTTGCAGTAGACAGAGTAATGGCCCCTTGAAGATGGTCCACATCTTAATTCCTGAGACCTGTTGAATGTTGCCTTATAAGGCAAAGGTGCCCTTACAGATGTGATTAAGTTAAGTAAGGATCTTGAGATGGGAAGATGGTCCTAGATTGCCTAGGTGTGATTAATGTAATCACAAGGGTCCTTATAAGAAGGCAGGAGTGTCAAGAGTCAGAAAAAGATGTGATGATGGAACTAGAGGTACCAGTGAGAGAGATTTGGAGATCGTATGCCCCTGGATTTGAAGATAAGGGAAGGGACCATGAGCCAAAGAATGCAGGTGGCCTCTAGATGCTAAAAAAGGCAAGGAAGCACCAGGAACACCAAGGCTCCAAGAACACTGTCAACACCTTGTTAACCTACAAAACTGACAATACCCTGTGAACATCTTGATTTTAGAATTTCTGACCTTTAGAACTATAAAGTTATAAATGATATTGTTTTAAACCATTAAATTGGGCGCCTGGGTGGCTCAGTGGGTTAAAACCTCTGCCTTCGGCTCAGGTCATGATCTCATGGTCCTGGGATCGAGGCCCGCATCGGGCTCTCTGCTCAGCAGGGAGCTTGCTTCCTCCTCTCTCTCTGCCTGCCTCTCTGTCTACTTGTGATCTCTCTGTCAAATAAATAAATAAAATATTAAAAAAAATAAATAAACCATTAAATTTGTAGTAATTTGTTATAGCAGCAATAGGTGACTAATACACCCTTCCAAGCTGGAGAATTTAGCCAGGCTTTTCATTGTTTACTTCTCTTGCTGCTTGCTTTTTCTTTTTTTAAACATTTTAATTATGAAATGTACATATGGAAATGCATTAAACAAAAAGACTTGTCACAAAACGAGGAACTATATAACCACCGAGCAGGTCAAGAAATAGAACAACACAAGGATGGTAATTACCAGTTCTGTTCAGTTTATGTTGGAGGTCCTAGCCAGTACAGTAAGACAAGAAAAAGAAATAAAGTATTAAAAAGATAATTGGAGGGGCACCTGGGTGGCTCATTTGGTTAGGCATCTGCCTTCAGCTCAGGTCATGATCCCAGGGTTCTGTGATCGAGTTCTTCTTCATTGGGCTCCCTGCTCAGCAGGGAGTCTGCTTGTTCCTCCCCCTCTGCCCCTCCTCTGGCTTGTGCTTGTTCATGCTCACTCTCTCTCTCAAATCAAGCTAAAGCTGTCTTTATTGGCAAATAATGTGATACATACTTAGAAAATCTTAAAGAAAACAAGAATAAATTAATAGGATAAGTCAGTTTAACAGTTGCTTGATAAAAAGTCAGTTTACAAAAATCAATTCCTTATCTACATACTAACATGTAACCAAATGAGATTTTTTTTTTAAAGTTGACTTCTTAAAAAAATAAAATGTAAGTGGACTTCTCAGTAGTGGAAGCTGTCAGTTGGCTCTTAGTGATCTGCTTCCATCTGTCCTCTGTCCATCTGGCAGTCATTCTTTATGATTTATGGCAGATGGATGGCATTTTCCCCTTTAAGAGCTATTGACTGCTGTGCATCAGGCACTGTTCTAGACACTACAACCCTGGGAGTGAATACAGTAGACAGTGGAGGGATCCCAGGACATGGGAGTATATTCTGTGTATTCGGTTTGGTCACTTCATTTAGGATATTGGAAGTACAATTATTTAATTCAGAGGTCTGTGCTTTTTAAGGTGCTTTTCTATTTATTTGTTTTTTACAAAAATAACCTTTCTGGGGCCCCTGGGTGGCTCAGTTGGTTAAGTATCTGCCTTCATTCAGCTCAGGTCATGATCCCAGGGTCGTAGGATCCAGCCCCGTGTTGGGCTCCTTGCTCATTGGGGAGCCTGCTTCTCCCTCTCCCTCTGCTGCTCCCCCTGCTTGTGCTTTCTCTCTCTCTCTGTCTCTCTCTCTAATAAATAAATAAAATAAAATAAAAATAACCTTTCTTTGTATTATAAAATAAATACTCATTTTAGAAATACTAGGAAAATCAGGATTTATCACTAAGGAAAAGAAAAGATTCTGTGATCCTTCTCTCCTGGTTGGGTAGGTGGATAGACAGACAGACATATGTGAAATTTTTTTGCTTTTTAACAGAAATAGAAACAAATCATATATACTGTTTTGTAATTTACTTTGTTCACTTAGCAATAAATATATCCTGCATATATTTCCATGTTCACCTATAACATGAATTTTAGTGGCTGCATTATATTCACTTGTGTGGACATACTGTAATATTTGCAGAGACTTCAACTATTTTAGGAAGTTACTGACTTTTCAGTTTTATAAATGATGCCCTCTCAGGCAGAAGTCTTTACATACATCTTTTGTTAGTTGATTTTTGAAGTGCAATTACTAGGTCAAAGAGGGTATGTATATTTTTAAGACTTTTGATAGATTGTGCCAATTTGCCCTTCCAAAAAAAAGGTATAAGCCATTTAAACTACAGAGTATAAGAGTATTTGTTTTCTAGCATCCTTACCAATACTGAATGGTTTAATTTTTCCTAACTTTTCCAGAGATGGACAAAAAGCAATATCTCATGGTTTTGATTTTTCATTTTTGATTACCCAGTAGGTTTGATTTGATTATTAAAACTTTTGTGCTTATGGGTATTACATTTCTTATAAACTGCCTGTGTTCCTTGCCCGTTTTACTATTAGAATGCTCATCCATTTTTTCTTAATGATTTATGATGGCTATTTTTAAAACTTTTTAAAAGATTTATTTATTTTAGAGAGAGAGTAAGTGTGTGAGTAAGGGGAGGGGCAGAGGGAAAGGGAGAAAGAATTTCAAGCAGACTCCCCTGCTGAGCTTGGAGCCTGATACAGGATATGATCCCAGGACCCTGAGATCATGACCTGAGCCAAAATCAGATGCTTAACCAAAGTCAAATGCTTAACCAACTGAGCCACCCAGGTTCCCAGATGGGGAAATATTCATGGCTATTTATGAATAACTTTTGAACTTTCCTTAGTTGCCATTGTATAAGAGGTGTTTTGTTTTTATATTAAATGAGATGAGAACTTTTGGAAACGTGGGAGGGGTGCAACATTCTATGCTTTAAGTAATAAGAACATGGATGTTCCTTTGTCGCCATGCTAGACAAGATGTTTTGTTTGTTTTCACCCTTTGAGTCAGTTTCTCCTCCTCATTCTTCCCTATCAGTCCATAGATATCTAAAGAAAAACCATGTCCACCCAGACATTTAGAAATAAACTATGAACTGTATCTAGTTCCTTTTCTATTTTGCCTGTTCAGTGGAAGAAGCTCTTGATAAGAACATAAACTTAGTAAAAGTTATGTAGTGTTTTGAGAAGGCCTCTGGTTTCTATCTAGCAAATTTTATTAAAAAATATCCCCCTTCTCACTTTCCCCTTCTCACTTCCGCTTCTCACTCATTTTCAAAATTTGGGATATTGATGTTTTCTTATAGAGTTGTGAAAGTTCTTTATATAATACAAATACAAATACCTTGATGGGCTGCTTTGTTTAATGATTCATTTCAACCAGTGGCCCTTTGGCACTGACTGTATTGTATATATCTCTCTGCGTACCTCATTGTGGCCCTCCCTCACCTTCTTTGTACTCTCTCTTATCTCTTTACTAATTGTTTATAAATTTATAGAATTACTGTTTACTACTTCTGTTTACTCCAGTACTTTCAGATTTATCAGTTACTGCCTGATTTATAAACCTAATTCCCCAAGAGGGCCCTGTTGAACTCCATTGTCTTTATGCTAATGCTATGGATATAGGTCAATGACTAGGTGTTCTTTTTGTTCTTGGATAATAATTCTAATACTTTAGCATTCATCAGAATCACCTGGGGGGTATAGCTCAGGGGTAGAGCATTTGACTGCATCAGAATCGCCTGGAGTTTTGCTGGGCCCAGCCCCCAGTGGTTTCTGATTATTTGGGAGGGAGAGACAGAAAAAACTGCATTTCTAACAAGTTCCCAGGTGATGCTGATGGCTTGGGTTCCATACTTTGAGAACCACTGGTTTTAGGAATTTGGTAGCTGCCAGGGTTGGAGTCATCAGGCAAGGATTTTGGCCCAGGTAAAAATAGTAAAGATTTCTGGCATAAATAGTCTTCCTTATTCTGTCTTTAACTTTGGAATGTAGGGCATATTACCTAAGAGTTCATATACTTTGCCTCCATGTTTGCCAGATAGGTTTCTGAGCTCTTCAGAAAGAAGTTATATTCAGAATGCTATAAATACGTTTTTCCAGAGTATATATGAGGAGTCACATGTCTGAATCTCTTTTCCCAAGAGGGCCCTGAGCAAAACATCTGACTTTTAATGAGTGTTTATCATGTGCTAGGTACTTTTAATGCTTTACATTATCTCATTTAAATATCACAGAAGCCCCATAGGAACTTGAACTTTATGAAAGAACTTGCTCAGGATGAACACAGGTAAGAATGAAGGAACCAAATCCAAGCAATCCAAGTTTAGAGCATACGCTCTTAATTGAATATACATACAGTAGTAGAGTGGTTGAACAAATATTTCTTAGTACACCTCCAGTTCTCTTCTTAACTTTGACAGTTCTTTTATTTTCACTGGGAGCTTGATTTCTCACCAGGATCTTGGGAATTCTTTTTTTTTTTTAATTTAATTTAATTTATTTATTTTGTCAGAGAGAGCATAAGCAGGGGGAACGGCAGGCAGAGGGAGAAGCAGGCTCCCTGCTGAGCAAGGAAACCTCCCCGGCCCCCCATGCAGGACTTGATCCCAGGGACCCTGGGATTATGACCTGAGCAGAAGGCAGACACTCAACTGACTGAGTCACCCAGGTGTCCTGAGCTTGGGAATTCTTGACCTGGTTTGGGGAGATTATCTGATCTTGCATAATGGTTCTTGAGAATGAACAAAGAAGTAAAAGTTCTTATGAGGGGAATGGATGCTCAGATTGAATTTATCTGCTGCTTTCTCTCTGGGTCGGATGTTCTTCACATGTTGGAATGAATACCCTGCAGCCCAAAGATACCTGAGTGTCTAGAATGTGAACCTTTGGAGGGAGTACTCTCTTTTTCTCTCTCTCACTCTCTCTCACAAATAAATAAATAAAATCTTTTAAAAAATAAAATAAAGTTGAAATGGAAGTATGTTACCTAGAGAGAGGATTTAACTGTTGACAAAAGTGTCTGCCTCTGTACTTCCTGTCCCACCCTTTATTTTCTTTAATGTAATTCTCATACATGTAAAAGAATATTATGTGTTTACCTTATAATTTTAGATATCTGAAAGTCATCTTTATTAAAGTTAATACCTTTACTTTTATTAATCAACTTGCTGGCTTATAATTTACATACAATAAAATCTTACATTTGATTGTATTGATGGTGTATATATACCTGAGTGATGGCCACCCCAATCAAGATTTAGAATGTTACCATCCCCCAAAATGTTCCTAATTGCCTCTTTGCAGTTGATCTCCCCAGTCCTACTACCATCCTAGGCAAACACTCATCTAATTATTCTTTTTTTTTTTTTAATTTTATTTATTTAGGGACATCTGAGTGGCTCAGTCGGTTAAGCGGCTGCCTTTGGCTCAGGCCATGATCCCAGGGTCCTCGGATTGAAGGTTGAATCGGGCTGCTTGCTTAGCTGGGAGCCTGCTTCTCCCTCTGCCTGCCATTCCCCCTGCTGTGCTCTCTCTCTCTCTCTCTCTCTCTCTCTCTCTCTCTCTCTCTCTCTCTTCTGTCTCTCTGACAAATAAAATCTTAAAAAAAAAAAAGATTTTATCTATTTATTCTAGAGAGAGCACCAGTGGGGGGCCAGGGGTGGGCACTGTACAGAGAGAGAGGAAGCAGCAGACGCCTTGTTGAGCAGGGAGCCCGAGGTGGGGCTCGACCCCAGGATCATGACCTGAGCCAAAGGCAGATGCTGAAGTGACTGAGCCACCCAAGTGCCCCTAATTATTCTTACTGTAGAGGAGTATTACCTATTTTAGAATTTCATATAAGTGTTCTTTCACTCAGCATGGTATCTGTGAGATTGATACATGTTGTGTTTTTCTAGTGGTTCATTCCTTTTATTGATGAGTAGTATTCCATTATATGGATATATTACAGTCTGTTTATCCATTCACTTTAGGTTTGGACATTTGGGTTTTTATTCTTTGGCTGCTATGAATAAAGGTGCTGTGACCATTAATGTACCAGTCTTTTTGTGGACATATATTTCCATTTCTCTAGGGGTAAATAGCTGGAAGTAGAATTGCTAAGTCATATGATAAGTAGAATTGCTAAGTCATATGCTAACTTTAAAGAAACTACCAAACTCTTTTCCAAAGTGATTGCACCATGTTATATTCCCACTAGCAATGCTTGAGAATTCTACTTGTTTCACATCCTTGCACAACATTTGGTGTTTCTAGTTTTTAGAATTTTAGCCATTCTAGTAAAGTGTGAAATGGTCTCATTTTAGTTTTATTGGCATTTGTGTAATTAATGAGAGCATCTTTTGTGTTTATTAGCAGTTTATAGGTCCTCATTTGGGAAATGTCCAAATCCACAGCCCATTTTCAAAATTTGGGTTATTGATGTTTTCTTATAGAGTTGTGAAAGTTCTTTATATAATCTGGACACAAATTCTTGTCAGATATGTGTCCTGTGAATATTTTCTCACCATGTATGGCTGGCTTTTTAAAATTTTTTTTAGGACAGAAACTGGAAAAGCAAATGTTTTTAATTTGATGAAATTTGGGTTTTTTTAATTTTTCCTTTGTGATCAGTGCTTTTTCTGTTTTAAGAAATCTTTGTTTTTGCCTTTTTAACTATACCTTAAATTTTTTTCTCAGTTGTTCTAGGGGTAATGATTTGCATCCTTACCTTTTCAAAATATATTTTAAGGTCAGTATTGTAACTTTTTACACTTTACACCTGTGCTCCTTGTTTCTTGCTTCATGCTTTATAAATTTAATCATTGTAAAATAGTATAATTCCATTTACCCATTCCCTCTTGTTCAGTGCATTTATCTTCTCTTTGACTTTTCATATGGATTGAACCCTACCGTACCGTTATTATTTCTACTTAGTTATCTTTAAGTAAATAACAAACAAAAAGAAAATATAAACTTTTATATTTATCTACTTATTTACTGGTGCTTTTCATGCTTTTCATTCTTTTTAGTAGAGCTAAGTTTCCAAATGATAATCATTTCTCTTGAGCCTGAAGGACATAGCAGGTGGCTGGTGACAAATTCCTATAGCTTTTGTTTGTCTAAAAATGTCTCTTTCTCCACACCCCCTTTCATCTTTGATTTTAGAGGATTTTTTAAAAAACTGGATATAGAATTCTGGATTGAAGTTTTTTGTTGTTTTTTTTTTTCCAGCATCTTCAAAATGTGGTTCTCTTATCTGGTACCCACTGTTTTCTCAGTAGAAATAAGCATTTATATGTCTCTCTGTATAATGTATCTTTTGAGGGGAGTCTGCTTTGAATATTATCTTTTTATCTGTGATTTTCAGAAGTTTGATTGGGATGTGCATAGGTGTAATTCTTTTTACATTAATTCTGCTTGATGTTCACTGACCCTTTTGGATCTGTAAGTTGGTGTTTTTCATCAAATTTGGAGTATCTTCCAGAGATTATTCTTTTTTTTTTTCTACCCTACTTACCCTCTTTTCTCTTTCTGGAATTCCAATTATGTATATGTTAGACATTTTTAAATAGTCCCACACATAGGTGAGGCTCTGTTTATCTTTAGTGTTTTTTTCTCTCTAGTCTTCAGATTACTTAGTTTCTTTTTTTTTTAAAGATATATTTATTTTAGAGCGAGGGAGAGAGAGAGAGAGAGAATACACGAGTGAGGGGAGGGGCAGGAGGAGAGGGAGAGAATCCTAAACAGACTTCCTGTGCATGACGTGTGTGTGTCGTTTCCCCCCCCCCGCCCGCCCTGGCGTGGAACCCATGCAGGGCTCCATCCCAGGACCCATGAGATCATGACCTGAACTGAAACCAAGAGTCAGATGCTCAACCGATTGAGCCACCCAGGTACCTTCAGATTACTAAATTTCTGTTAATCTGTCTTTATATTAATGGGCTCTTTCTTTGCCATCTTCAGTATAATGTTTATCCAGTGAATTTTTTTATTTCACTCTTTGCTTTTCAGTTTAAGAATTTCTACTTGGCAGGGGGGCTGGGTGGCTCAGTCAGTTGAGCCTTAGACTCTTGGTTTCAGGTCTTTGATCTCAGGGTTGTAGGACTGAACCCACGCTAAGCAGGGTCTGCTTGAAATTCTCTCCCGCTCCCTCCCCCCTCTGCCCCTTCCTACACATGCTCTCTCAATCTCTCTCTCTCAAATCAATAAATAATATCTTTAAAGTAATCTCTCAAAAATAAAATCTTATAAAAAAGAATTTCTACTTGATTCTTTTTTATAACTTTTCTCTGCTGATATTCCCTATGTTTATTCATTAAGGCTATATTTCCCTTTAATTCTTTGAATATCTTTCTTATTAATATTTTGGATATATTATAATAGCTACTTTTAAAGTCTTTGGCTGCCAATCCTAACATATGGGCCATCTCACATTTGATTTCTTTTGAATGTAGATTGCATTTTCCTGTTTCTTTGTGTCTAATGATTTTTGTTTATAGTTGGTGGACACTGGATAATTTGTTAGAGGGATTCTGGATCTTGTTACCTTGCTCTGGAGAGTACCTTTTTGCTTGTTTTTTAAAATCGTCAGTTAAATTTCTGCTTGATCATTTTGAACTTCTCTAGGCTTGGTTTTTACATATTATTAGGGCAGTGCCATAGGAACCTAGGATATTTCCCAAGCCCCAATAACATGTCAGCCTCCAAGCTCTGTCTCCCCTGCAGATTTTGTTTCAGGCTGGGTTTAGGATCTATGACTGCAGATTTAGATTAGCTCTCACTTTAGGGTGTGGCTCCTCTGGAGTCTCAGATGGTTGCCAAGGGGTGTTAACAAGGTGTTAAAACCTTCACTCTGGCAGTGTTGGAACTCCCAACTCCCCCATCTCGAGGCTGTGCTTTTCCTACATCACTGCTGGATCTTTAATATCTCTTTCTGTTCCACTCTCAGCCCTGTGGTCAGCATCTGGTGGTCTTGGCTGCATATGTACAGCTAACCTTTATCCCCTTATTCACTGAAGATTCTCACATGTACTTTATGCCCTTTCTTTTGCAACTTCTTCCTGTCCATTTCCCTACTTGCTGATTCCATCCCCTTCAGCTGCCTCAAATTCTGCCTCTGTCTCTTCAGTTCAACAGGACCACCAGAATTTCCTTGGGACCCAGCTTTCAGTATCATGGTTGGAAATTATCCCCAAGCAGAGGACTGAGGGATCATGGGTTCATTTTGTGAATTTCTCTTCTCTCAGAGAGCACATAGTCTTTTTTTCTCTCGTGAAAGGGGAACAAACTTTAATCATAAAAAAACATTTCTAGGGGCACCTGGGTGGCTCAGTGGGTTAAGCATCTGCCTTCGGCTCAGGTCATGATCTCCATGATCTCAGAGTCCTGGGATCAAGTCCTGCATCGGGCTCTCTGCTCAGCGGGGAGCCTGCTTTCCCCTCTCTCTCTCTGCCTGCCTCTCTGCCTACTTGTGATCTCTCTCTCTGTCAAATAAATAAATGAAATCTTTAAAAAAAAATATTTCTAGGGATGCCTGAGTGGCTCAGTCAGTTAAGCATCTGCCTCCAGCTCAGGTCATGATCCCAGGGTCCTGGGATCGAGTCCTGCATTGGGCTCCTTGCTCAGCGGGGAGCCTACGTCTCCATCTGCCTGCCTCTCCCTTTGCTTATGCTTGCATGCGCTCTCTCTCTGACAAATAAATAAAATAAAATAAAATAAAATATTTCTAGTGTTTTTCCCCAGTTGTATTGAGAACTAATTGACATACATCATTGTGTATGTTTAAGGTGTACAGAATGATAGTTTTTTTTTAAATGATGGTTTGACTGTACATATATTTTAAAATGATTGTCGGGCGCCTGGGTGGCTCAGTGGGTTAAAGCCTCTGCTTTCGGCTCAGGTCATGATCTCAGGGTCCTGGGATCGAGGCCCGCATCGGGCTCTCTGCTCAGNAAATAAAATATTTCTAGTGTTTTTCCCCAGTTGTATTGAGAACTAATTGACATACATCATTGTGTATGTTTAAGGTGTACAGAATGATAGTTTTTTTTAAATGATGGTTTGACTGTACATATATTTTAAAATGATTGTCACAATGAGTTTGATTAACATCCATCATCTCATATAGATACAATAAAAAGCAATGAAAAAATTTCTCCTTGTGATGCATCACACGGCAGTGTTAACTGTAGTCATCATGTTGTATATTACATCCCTAGTACTTGCCTTATAACAGGAAGTTGGCATCTTTTGACCACTTTCCTCTAATTTGCCCTCTCTCTATGCCTATCTCTGGTAACCACAAATCTGAACTCTCTCTCAGTGAGTTTGGTGTTTCAGGGATCACAGTCTTGCACTGCCTGTTGTCCACTGCCTACAAATAGTTTCCTCAGGTATTTTATAGCTGTTCATGGTGAAAGGACTAGTCCAGTACCGCCTACTCCATCATGCTGAGAAACAGAAGGTAGGCTGTCTTTACTTGTAAATTACAGAAGTAATCCATGCTATCTGAAATATTAAAATCACATAGAACTGTGAAATATAGGGCACCTGGGTGGCTCAGTGGGTTAAAGCCTTTGCCTTCGGCTCAGGTCGTGATCTCAGGGTCCTGGGATCAGCAGGGAGCCTGCTTCCTCCTCTCTCTGCCTGCCTCTCAGCCTACTTGTAATCTCTCTCTCTCTCTCTGTCAAATAAATAAATAAAATCTTAAAAAAAACCAAAAAACAAAGAACTGTAGACTATAAGAGTACCAGCCCCTCCTTCCAAGTTTGCCTCTACTTTCTAGTAAAGTCTGCCCCTGATCTTCTTCATCAGGAAGTGTCAGTTACCATTAAAAGCAAAACAGGCAAAAACTTATAATGACAGTCTGATAACCATTTTGCAGACATATGTATACAGAATATTAACCTTTCTAATAAAAATGCTTGTTGTATATACATTACTCTTTTTTAGCTTAATATACATATGCTGCAATGGTTTCTGAATCAGTATATATAAATCTACATCAGTCTTTTTCAGGTTGCATTGTATTCCATTGTTAGAGATATAATTTACCCATCTTTTTTTATTGAGGTATAATTGACACACGGTGTCCTCTCTTAGTTTCAGGTGTGCATTGTAGTGATTTGGTATTTTTATGCATTGTGAAATCTCCATGGTAAGTGTAGTTCATCTGCCACCATATAAAGTTATTACAATATTATTGATTATATTCCCTATGCTGTACTTTTCATCACTGTGACTTATTTATTTAATAACTGGAAGTTTGTATCTCTTAATCCCCTTTACCTGTTTTACCCACCTTCCCCCTAATCCTTCATCACTCTGATCACCAGCAATTTGTTTCCTATATCTGTGAGTTTGTTTCTGTTTTGTTGTTCATTTGTTTTGTTTTGTTTTTTTAGATTCCACATATAAGTAAACTCATACAGTAATTTGTCTTTCTCTGACTCATTTCACTATGGCAGGATTTCATTATACATGCCTGGATGATAATCCATTGTATACATATATCACATCTTCTTTATCCATCTATCTATTGATGGACACTTAGTTGCTTCCATATTTTAGCTGTTGTAAATAATGCTGCAGTGAACATAAAGAGGTGCTTATATCTCTTTAAATTGGTGTTTTCATTTTCTTCAGATAAACACCCAGAAGTGGAATTGCTGGATTGTATGGTAGTTCTATTTTTAATTTTTTGAGGAACCTTCATAGTGGTTTCCATATTGGCTGCACCAGTACACATTCCCACTGTCTGTCATTTAGGTGCTGTTTAGTTCTGTCCAGTTTTTGTTATTACATACAGTACTAAAATGAACTTCCTTGTACTTAAATCCTTATGTATTTATAAGACTGCTCTTTCAAAATAGATTCCTACAAGTGGAATTCCTTTCTCAAAAGATACACAAATTTTACTGTTTTTATATTCCCTATGCTGACTCATTTCACTATGGCAGGATTTCATTATACATGCCTGGATGATAATCCATTGTATACATATATCACATCTTCTTTATCCATCTATCTGTTGATGGACACTTAGTTGCTTCCATATTTTAGCTGTTGTAAATAATGCTGCAGTGAACATAAAGAGGTTATTACATACAGTACTAAAAGTGCAAAACTGCCCTCCGAGATGATTATTCCAGTTATATACACTCCCATAACATATACAAGTGTCTGTTTCTTCATATTTTACAAATACTATATATTATGCCAATATTTTTAATTTCTGCTAATTTTCGGGATTAAAAAATGCATCTCACTTTAACTTGAGTTTGCTTACTAGTGGGATAAAGGATCTTTCTGTATATTTACTGTCTGTTTATATTTCTTTGATTCTGACTTGCATATTTATGGCCCTGCTCATTTTTATATTGTTATATATTATTGACATGTAGGAGTTCGTAAACACTGTAGATAGTTTTATATGTTGCAGATATTGTCTTCTGGTTTGTAGCTAGTATTATAACCTTTATATTTTTTACAGTGTACAACTTAAAATTTTTACGAAGTCAAATCTGTCTGTCTTTTCTTGCATGACCTTTGGGTTTTCTTGTCATGCTTTCCTCATCTTTGTATACACCTATTATTGTTCATGTTGATTGTTTAACTAGATTTCTCTAAAAGGAAAGGTTTGTGATTAATAAGACACACTGTGATTTACCCAGGCTTCCACTGGAATTTTGGCTGCAAAGTAGGGACTGCTACTTTTAAGTACTCCAAATATTCCAGAATAGCAACCATTTGGAACAAAGGCTTTTGAAGGTTCAGTGTTTTTGTGGACAATTCTTTGTGATATCATTATTATCAGTGACAGGAAAAATGAATCTTTAGCTGCCTAAGAATAAATCCAAATGTTTCTTAACTACGAGTAAACTCAGAAATAACCAGATGAAATAATGTAAAACCTCATTTGTAGTGAATGCTTATCTAGCAGTAGATTTTTTTTCCCTCATGCACACAGCCCCCCTAAAGTGAAGGAGAGAAAAATGAGAAACTGTTCCTAATTCTAGAGTGCAGTGGAAAACGTGGTTTGCACATGTGCAGCAAGAAGCTTTGGAGGGCTGGAATTGCACAATGCGTGTAGGTTGAGCAATTGCTTAATAAGGCATCCACATTGGGGGGTGTCCTTTGCTCTTGTGCAATTAGGGAACTCCAGAGCTGCCTGAATAGGGGATTTCCTTTTATTTCTTACATGCCATTTTAAAAATTCACTTTTTCCCTTCTTTTCAATGTTCATTCTTTTTTTCCCCCCCAGTTCTTTTGAATTCTTATTTGTAGTTTCCTTCTTCTTCTCCTTCTTTTTTTTTTTAAAGGGAAGACATTAATTAGCCACACAGCCACATGTCCCTACCTCTGTGATTAGAAATGAGCCTGGGTAGAAATGAGCCTGGGCTGGGTCGCACGGACGGTGGGAGGATGGTTGCTGATGCTGTAAAGATTTCTGGTTTTGGCTTCTTCTCACAGCTGTGATACTCGGCTGGTTCAGAGTGTTTGAAACATGGGTTACTGATCAGCCTGTATTCTGCTTTCTTAGTACTGGAATTTTGCAGGCTTTGTAATGAGTTTGCTGAGGTTTTTGCCTGTTTTGCTTTTAATGGCGACTGACACCTCCTGATGAAGATCAGCTGCAGACTTTACTAGAAAGTAAAGCCAAACTTTAAGCTGAAAGCATAGGAGCCAACCAGTGAGAGCCAGAGCTTTATAGTACTTGTTTCTCTCTTGGCAAAAGAAACGTCCTTGTTTTCTCTCTTCCTCCCTTTAGCTTCCTCAGTCATACTCATGTTAGATAGGATTTAGTAAGCACGCATCTGATTCTGATTCTCGTCCCCTTACCTTTGTGCTAGGGGTACCAGAATCTCTTTTCTCTCGGCTTTGCTCTGTTCCAGAGGAGCAGGAGAGGTAGTTGGGTCAGAGTGCCAGAAAAGCAGAAGTTAAGTATGTGGATTTCATAGCCTCATGTATGAGTGTTTGTGGGGCAGGGAACTTCTAATGGAAAACATTTGTGTTGCATCGAAAACAGAGCGAGGCCTGGTTAGAGTCTGTCTGCTCTGTCTGTCAGTCTGTTCCCCACCAGCACTAGTCATTGTTCTCCTGGGAGTCTCAGGCGTATTGTGGTTTCTTCTGCTCTTGCTATCCTCTAATCTTGCCAGAGTTTTTGTGTCACGGGTGGCCCCATTTGCAGTTTGGAGTGAGGCTGCAAGGGTGGTGACTAATGGCTTTGAAGGCACTCAAGCCACATTCTGGCTTGGAGACCCTTTTCAGGGTGAACCTGAGGAGAGGGAAGGGTCTCCAGCACGGAGAGTGGGAGAAGCATGCTTAGACTCATTCAGATGGTGTATCAGTCCCTGCTTTTACTGCTAGCAAAGCACAAACCAGAAGAACGGAGAGCAGAGGCAAAGGCTTGCTGTTTGGGCTTGCCATTTCATTTGTAAATGCTCATAAGGGATGCACCTGGATGCCCAAGCTTGTCTCTGATGGGCTGATATCAATCAGGTTGTGTGGCTGGATCCCCTTTGGGAAATACAGAAGAGAAAGTGCTAATTTCCCTGAGGATAGTGTCACTCCAAGATATGAGGGACCTGTAACTTGAGCTCTTTCTTTTTTTTTTTTCCCTCCAGACCCTCTGAAATTCACATTTGTTCATCATTTTAAAAGAAAGGAAAAAAAGAAAGAAAACAATAAAAAAGCAGCAGCTCAGAGTTTTCTGAGTCCCCAAGAAGGCACTTCACCAATGTGTTTTTCACATTTTCAGGTTTTTGGCTGGTGAAAAAGATTGAGCAGAAATGCTCCTTCCCCTGATAACAATACATTCAGATGCAGGATCAGGAGCATGTGGATTAAAACCAGACGGTGGATGATTAATATTTTTGCTTATAGAGGTAGACATGGCAGCTTCCTCCATTTAAATGAAAACGCTCTTTCTCTGCATTTGTATGTGTGCGGATCCTTACATGCTTGGGCTCTTCGAAGGTGGGAGCTCAGAGTTTCTGGTTTAGTTATAGTTTCCAAGTACCATTTCCTTCCTCTCGTTTGAGGCACCCAAGAAGTACTAGAAGGAGTAAGCTGTGAAGCAGAGGTGTGAAGATCAGCTACTAAAATAAGAGTGAGAATATGCTCTCTTTTCCAAGCTGACTGCTTTCACAGCAGTCCAGGTACTGACGAACACACATCTTTAGCCACTCGACCTTCTCGCTCCCTGTGGACCTGTGACCACATTAAAAGAGGTATAATTTTTCTTTCAAAATATTGCCCCTCGGAGGTCCCCATCCCCATCATTTCACTATTAGATAATGATGACATTAAAAGAAATTTTGTTGTTGCAGGTATACTTTATGTTTTTTTACCTCACTCACTGACAGTATGACAGATTTCTTGAAGAATATACTTTTAATTAGAGTTTGGCAGGTGTTTATTATTTTTAAAAAATATTTCACGATGTACTTTTAGTAGGTTCTCTGCACGTTAACCCATTTAGACCAAGAGGTCTTTAGTTATCCCAAATCTCTTATTTCCCTTGTGATTTTTAAACTTGCATATACTTTGCCCGCTGTAGAAAGAGATCTCTGCCCAAATGAAACAGGAAATGAAAGGGGAGAAAGAAAACCAGGCTGGGACTTGGTATCTTTTTATCTGCATAGAGAA
Organism: Ailurus styani; assembly: GCA_002007465.1. NCBI lineage: Eukaryota > Metazoa > Chordata > Mammalia > Carnivora > Ailuridae > Ailurus > Ailurus styani. Next base: position 10,234,626 of record LNAC01000022.1, on the reverse strand, counting down.
GATTGCATTGTCTATGCAACAATGAAAAGTTTGGGGGACAAAGAGTATAAAGTTCCTTTTACTCCAACAGAAATCTGGGTCTGATCTGGGTCTGTTTTAATGTTGTCTCCAATTTTGGGGTGAAAAGAGGCTCTGTGTCAGCCTTGTCACATTCTGGCTGTATACATTCCCAGATATCCCCAAAGACAGAGTGCAGCGATGTTTCTTTAGTTCATTCCCTTCCCGAGAGACCCAAATTTGTTTGTTAACACACATTAAAATCTACTCTTTGTTACACAGTTTTAACAAACATACAGTCATGTAACCGTCACCATAGTTAAGATACAGAGCATTTCCATCTTCCAAAAAAACTCCCTCATGCAACCAACCCCTCTCTCCACCCCTAGTCACCTCTGATCTTTTTTCTGTCATAGGGATGACGTTGCCTTTTCCAGAATGTTGTATAAATTAAACCACACAGCAGTTAGCTTTTTGAGGCTTCATTATAACATAACGCATTTGAGATTCATCCATGTTGTTGCCCTGTATCAGTAATCCATGCTTTTTTGTCACACAGTAGTATTCCATTGTAGGATAGACCACGACTTGCTTATCCATTCACCACTTGAACATTTGTGTTGTTTGCAGTTTGGGGGATTATGGATAGAACTACTACAAGCATTCATGTGTAGGTTTTTATGTGAACTTAAGTTTTTATTTCTCTTGGGTAAATACTTAGGTATGAATGTATGGGTCATTTGATAACTATATGTTTAATTTTGTTAGAAACTGCCAGACTTCTCCAAAGTGGCTATAACCATTTTGCATTCCCACCAGCAGTGTATGAAAATTACAGTTTGTCCACCTCCTTGCCAGCACTTGATTCCACATTTTGGTGGTGGTGTTTTAAGTCATTCTGACAGGTACCTTGTTGTAGTTTTCATTTGCATTTCTCCAATGGCTAGTGATGTTGAGCTTCTCTTCATGTGTTTGCCATTTGTGTATCTTTGGTCTTCAGATCATCTGCCTATTTTTAAATTCTTTGCTTTCTTACTGAGTTTTGAGAGGTCTTTGTATAATCTGGATACAAGTCCTTTGTCAGCTATATATGTGTCACAAATATTTTCTCTTGATCTAGCTTGTCCTTTTGCTTCAGAGACTTGGTTTTGACTGATTAAATCCTGAGAGCTAGAGGTTTCAGTCTCTCTTGGTAGAGGAAAGTAAGGAAATCGAGACCTTAGTCAGCAGAAAAATGTGAGGACCACCCCTTTTGAAGCTGTTTATTTAAAATAAAAGAGGGGGGAGAAGGGTGGGCCAAGACTGAATTGTGCAGACAGATGTCTGAAGCCTTTTTAAATTCCTTCTCTCTCTCCTGTCCCCACCTACGATATGGATTTGGGGCTCTTACCTTCAACTGGATTCTTCAGTTTCTGCCATCACTCCAAATCCACTGAGGCCACTCCAGCTCTGCAAACTCCAGTAGAACACCCGAGAGGGCAAGCCAGCTTCTTGCCCAGAATATATTCCAGACTGAAGGCATTTTTGATAAGTAATTGTTCCCAAGCCCTAAAATGATAGTCTCCAAGGAGTCACCCACTTTGAAGAGCTTCTTTCATCTCGAGCTGGACTCTTTTCCAAACAAGCATCGGCAGAGCCTAGTCAGGGCTCTGCCACACAGGGTTCTGCCATAAGAAGCAAATTGGCAGCAACAGGCAGCCCCCTGAGGCAGTGGAATTCAGTTCTCAGAACACGCATTAAATGTGGATGAGGTATTTATCTATCATGGGACTCTTTCATGTGGCATGGAATTTTTTTCACAAGGCAGCCCACTTAGATAGAGTGGAGAAAATAGGTCCTGCCCCATGGACAAAAGTCAAGAAAAGGTAGTATGTGGAATCTTGTCACTTTTTAAGAAATTATACCTATATTTTTATACAGGGGAGAGGAAGTAGGAAAGAAGGCCTGTATACTGGCCCCTACTCAGTGGCAGCTTCTTGTTCCAGAGGGTTAGGGAAGACTTGGAAGAAATAAAAGTTGTTTGGAAAGATCCAGGTATAGTTGCTTTGCATGTTGTGATGGGTGGGGTGAAGGGATGAAATGTGAGGGTCCCTCCCACCCTCCATCTTCCCTCAGACTCTGTCCTGGAATCCTGGGGCTTCTTTCCTGTTTCTCGGGATTGTTGACAGCCACGTAGTGATCAGAGAAGAGCAAGCAGGAAGAGCGGCACGCCCAGCATGTTGGCAAAGATGGTGAGCTGCACTACTGTGATCCTCTTGATCCGCTGGGCTTTGTTCCCGGACTCTTGTCCCTTTTTAATTGCTGACACTCGTAAGGTATTTTTCTTAAATAACATTTGCCACTGACTAGACGCTAGCAGAGTTTCTTTGTGCACGTGACATGGATCACTAACGCTGCATGTGATGGTCAGAGAAGGCCTGCTTTAGTCCCAGAGGTCTGTCCATTTCTCCAGGATAATGTAGTCTGATCAAGGCTTTCTGGCTTTTGACCCCAGTAGGAGTGATGTATACAGAGAAGAATTTCTGTCCCTTCACTAATCTCAGTTATTTGAATGCCTTTTTATAAACAAAACATTATTTTAGGCAGACTTAAAACTGTTTCTCCTCATGTAGGTACAAATTTCTCACTTTACCCAGGACAAATAAATTTAATTAAAGATAAAATTGTAATGTGGAATAATATTTCAGGCTTTAACAACAAAGGGAGGGGTTAAAAACAAGTTCTGCAATAAATCTGCAAGTGTGGAATCTAAGGGAAATGATCCCATCTGGAAAACTCTACCAGTGGTGCTGTGGCTGGTTTGTGGAGCAGTGCGGATTGCAGGGTGAAAAAAGACCCTGCAGTCTTGAAAGATGACAGGTTCCTTAATTGATGTCCATTTCAGCTGGTGCTGTGCCAGCTTATGTTGGCCCCAGTCCAGCGTTCCTGTAATTTGGGAGCCAGGTGTGAAGCATTTTTGTTCCATCTTGTTCCCCAGCATCTACAGAAGCCTCACACATCTCACTGGCAGCAGCAGCACTCTGTAGGAAACAGATGTACAGGTAGAGGTGGAAGGAAGTGTCACAGCTGGGTTATGGATATTAAAAAAAAAAAAAAAAAAACCCCCTCCATATTCAAGTGAGATCTGGGCTTGCGAGCTGGGGGAAAGAGTATTTCACCGCCTTGGTATGAGGTGTAACTACCACATACCCTAATTACTTTGATACTCATTTGTGATTTTTTTTAAACCTGTCTTATTACTTTCGACTTAACATTTCATATAGGCAGAGATCTACAGTGATTTGCCTTCTGTCTAACTCTGGAAACAGCATGTAAAGAACATCAGAGTTGGGTCTGATCACTTCTATAGCATCCAGGAGTCAAAGGAACAAAACCTTCTTAGAGATTAGCTACTCCTGACCAGGTGGGGACATAACTGTGTTCTTTTGGGGGATCGTGATGAACACAATAGAAAACATAACATCACCTGTCCAGTGCACTGATACTAGGCCCTTGATACTCAAGAGTATGGATGCAGTCAGTCCTCCCCAAGAACACCTTCTTCCTAGTTCAGTCCACATTCCCTCTAGCCCTCAGGTTTAACTGAACGTTAAAGAGCAGGCAGTACTGCCTTTCAAGATTACAAAACTTGAGCGGGATCCTCTCTGTGAGAACATTGAAGTCCTGTGGACATGGAACTTAAATGTTGGAATTAGTGTTTTGCCACTGGCTTACATTTTGATATAAGGTAAGTTTTAGCCTTCTAGACTAAGAGTCAACTTTGTTTCCTAGAGGGCCCAACGCATAAGCAGATGACTTAAGAGAGGCTTTGTTGTACCTTCCTTTAACTCAGAATCTCACGCAAAGAGTCAAAGGTAGGTTTTGCCCTTGAGAATCAGCCGTGACGTCAGAGTAACCACAGGCCTGTGTAGGTTGCCTTTTGCTCCAAAATGTGCCAGGGTCAAAGGGCAACTGTTGGTTCACCAATAGCTTTAATCTGTTCTTCCTTATGTTGTCAATGTGCCAGAAGGTGGAAATGGCTATGTTTCAAAGAGGGTGAGGAGCTAGGAAGGGAGGTTTTCCTCTAATTAAAGTTTTATGTAAGACAGGCTCATTCCATTTTTTAAATTATAATTGTTAAAATATACATAATATAACATTTACCACTTTTAAGTGTACAGTTCTATGGCATTAAATGCATTCACATTGTTTTGCAGCCATCACCACCATCCATCTCCAGGACTTTTTCATTTTCCCCCAACTGAAACTGTACCCATTAAACACTAACTCCCCGTTTCCTCCCTCTCCCAGCCTCTGGCAACCATCATTTCACTTTCTTTCTCCGAATTTGACAACAAGCTTCATATAAGTGAAATCATTCAATATCTGTCTTTTTGTAACTGGCTTATTTTACTTAGCATGACATCTTCAAGGTTCATCCTGTTGTGGTACATGTCAAAAATTTCCTTCCTTCTTTAAGGCTGAATAATACTCCGTTGTCTGTATACACCACATTTTGTTTGTTTATCTGCTCAACCATGGGATGGACAGTTGGGTCACTTCTACCTTTTGGCTATTGTGAATAATGCTGCTATGAACATGGGCAGTATACAAACATCTATTCAAGTTTGTCCTTTTACATCTTTTGGATGTCAGAATTGGCACAGAAGCGGCACTGCTGGATCATATGGTACTTTTTTTTTTTTTTTTTTTTTTTTTTTTTTTGAG